>OVAP01003761.1:3240-15938 GCA_900406295.1 Aurinia saxatilis
TGGGCTATTCGGCTAGTTATAAGTATTTCTTGGCCCACGATATTGTTGAGATAATCTCGTGAGTCGGATGTGTTTTGATGATCACCTCATTAAAAACCTTGGCAAGGAAAACCACTTAGGAGAAACCTTTCTAAGGAAAAAAGAGTATGATCATGATGGTGAGATGTTCATCGTGGGTCCTTTAGTTCTCAATGGAACTAAGTCATGCAGTTGGATCCACGGGACGCGATGTTGCTAAACGAGCTAAGCTAGCTCGCGGAGTGAAATGTGACTTATCTTGCGGGCCATGTCTTAGCTCGCGGATGCTCGAGGAGAGTGACATAGCTCGCGGGTTATGGAGGAGTTTGTTCGTGGGTCATGGCCCGGACGTAGCTCGCGGACAAGGATGGAAGGACTTGTCTGTGGGCCGTGGAGCTCGCGAGCTATGGAGAGCTTGTCCGTGGTCCATGGCCCGGACGTAGCTCGCGGATAAGGATGGAAGGGTTTGTCCGTGGGTCGTGGAGCTCGCGGGCTATGGAGAGTTTGTCTGTGGGCTATGACCCGCAGGTAGCTCGCGAACAAGGATGGAAGGACTTGTCTGTGGGACGTGGCCCAGACGTTGCTCGCAGACAAGGATAGAAGGACTTGTCCGTGGGCCGTGGAGCTCGCGAGCTATGGAGAGCTTGTCCGTGTGCCAAGGCCCGGACGTAGCTCGCGGGCAAATATGGAAGAGCTTGTCCGTGGGCCGTGGAGCTCTCGGGCTATGGAGAGTTTGTCTGTGGGTCATGAAGCTCGCGTGCTATGGAGAGTTTGTTTGTGGGCCATGGCCCGAACGTAGCTCGCGGACAAGCATGGAGAGCTTGTCTGTGGGGCATGGCCCGGACATAGCTCGCGGGCTTGTCCGTGGGCCATGGATCGGATGTAGCTCGCGGGAAATGGAGCACGGACCGTCTCGCGGGCCACGGCAGCCATGAAGCTCGCTCATGAAGAAGGCTGGATGGTCTGTGGGCCAGACCAGGACGTAGCTCGCCTGGCAAGAATGGATGGATGCTCTGTGGGCCAGACCAGGACGTAGCTCGCCTGGCAGGAAGGCAGGATGGTCTGTGGGCCAGACCGGGACGTAGCTCGCCTGGAGGAAGGCAGGATGGTTTGTGGGCCAGACCGGGACATAGCTCGCCTGGAGGAATGGTTGGATGGGTTGTGGGGCAGACCAGGGCGTAGCTCGCCTGGCTTGGATGGATGGGTGGTCTGTCAGGACCCACTAACCAGATGTCCATTGAATAAGCTTGATGGTTCGTTGCGTGAGTTTATAGAAGGTATGGCCCACGAAACAAGCCACAGGACTTGTCTCGCGAGCTAAGTGCTTTGCACGGCCCGTGGGGTAGTCCATGACCGTAGTCCATGGGTCGTGCCGATCGTGTAGTCCGGGCGAGCTTGTGTCGTTACCAATCAATTGTCCATGACTGTAATGTTCGATGGTGAGGACATGTGATTAGCTTGTGGGCCGTAGTAGTGTTTTGTGGCAAACACTTAGCCGTTTTATGTTGTGTGGAATCCAACCCCCACATATAGATTTAGTGGGCGTTAGTTTGATCACCACAGTCAATAACGTTTGGGAATAACTAATCACATCTCCCTTGAAATACTCCTGTCAACACAAACCTGATGTTTATAAAGCAAAATTCAAGACGCAAAACACCTACATGCTTCTTCGGCAGGTCTCACCAACAGTCCCATGGCACAAGATAGTTTGGTCCTCGTATCAAACTCCAAGATATGCATTCATTCTCTGGTTGGCTCTTCACCAACGACTAGCAACTTGTGACAGGCTGCTTAGCTGGGATACAAGTATCCAACCGGCCTGTATTCTCTGCACCCATCCACTTGAGACTCTAAATCACTTGTTCTTCGAATGCTCCTACTCGACTACAGTTTGGACTGGACTCGCTCCAGGTCTATTCGCGACGAACTTCACGACTAACTGGGATATAATCGTTGCACACCTCTCGGATCCCTCCCAAGATTTAGTGCAGCGGTTCTTACACACTTATATCTTCCAAGCAACGGTTTCCCAACTCTGGTGGGAAAGAAATCAAAGACGACATGGTGGTCCAGCCAGTCATGCGGCCACTCTAATCTCAAAGGTTGATAAAGCAATGCGAAATCGCCTAAGCTCCATTCGCCTTCAAGGTGATCATCGATATGATGAGGGTATGCAAATTTGGTTTCGTGCGCGACAACCACCACAACAACCCTCCTCTCTGTAGTAGTTTACAAGCTCTGTTTTTAACATGCTGCTCTTATAAAAATGCAATTGTAAAACCAGTTTTTTTTATTTGAATATAATTTAACATTTTTTATAAAAAAAAAATACTCATGTCTCCCTAAATAACACATTGGATTTTTCTTGTATATCTTATGTTGTTGTCTTCTCAACATGAGATCCTATTCCGACATATTAAATTTTTGAACCATAAGGTTTGTGAATTTCTTAACATAGTGGTGAATCACACATTTTTGTCGAAGTTTCTTTAGCTTCTTTCGGGCTTCATACACAACATTCTCCGGGTAGAACTACTACCACTTGAGCCTTCGTCCCATCTCTTCCATAGCATGATCAAACATCTCACGTGTCACACTCTTGTCACGTAGGGTTCCTCCGTGGCCAGATGTAACTCCCCTTCCACATTTGTCAACGAAATTTCCCTCTAGATTTTGGTCAAACCTCGCTCTGATATCACTTATCACATACACATTACTCGTCAACTAATACCGTGTGGTCTTAGAATTATTTCGCCCCTAGAGGTTGTAAGTAATTCTCACCCCGAAAGAACCTTAGTACTTGGAAAGAAATAAAGTAGACGTTTTGTAGAGAAAGAGTGTGTTCAGAATAGTGGAGACTTGTTATGGCTTATGAATTCTATAATGCTTACAAATGAGGGACCCCACCTCTATATACAAATTCACTTCCTCAATGGACAATACAAATTTAACCGATCTAACGGTTGAGATTGATCCTTCCATACTTTTCTATGATCTCTACAAGCGTCTCTACAATCTCTCCAAGGTTCTAAGATATTTTACAAGATTCTTGAACATTAACGAAAAATGTATAAAAGGAAGAGATTGAAAATTATTTAAGTGTTAGTGATAAAACCTCATTTGTCTGTCCTTATTTCCTTGATAAACCGTTGTGAGGATTTGGATCGTGACATTGAGCTACATGTATGACTAAGTCCTCCCTCGTACACACAAAAAAGATAGAAAAAATTTAATGCATTTTTAAGTAGTTTTCTTGAATTACTTTTTGTTGTTGTTGTTGTTATGAAGCTACAATTACACTGGTTCTCATTCTAAAGTACTTTGTCTCGAGTTACAAGTACTAATCTTCCTCTTCACTTTAGCTAACTACGTTGAGACTAAATTTGATAAAAGTATATTTGTAACCCCCTTGAGAGATGTTGCCAGAATCTACTTGCAACTCAGCTCCGATTCAACGCCAATACTACTCGATTGAACAATTTAACACTTTGTAACCTCTCTCTCACTCGCGAATACACTCGTTTGTAACTTTCAAAGATTGTATCACAGAAACAGAGAGGAAAAATAGAGAAAGAGAAGAAGAACACACGATTTGTTTAAGCAGGAGTTCGTTCTTCGATGTGAAGATAAAACTATTCTCCTAGGGCTGGATCCTCCAGCTTTTCACTAGGTCAAAATATCTTGATCTCTCGTTAATTACGAGAAAACTCAGTACAAAGATATGAACACAAGGTGTTCGATATATTGTCAACACTAACGATAAAATCTTATCCGTTAGTGTTAGTTACAATTAAACCAGAATTAAACCGAGAGTGAACCGAAGACATTTCCAATTAAACCGTTTGAACCGGGTTCAATTTCCTTCCTCACTCCGGACCTTCCAATTCGACCAGAGGGTTCGATTCTTCCTTACTTCGGACCTTCTGATTCGTCCAGAGGGTTCCTGCAACTTAACCAAAACTTGGCAATATTTCAACAAGTCTCCACCTTGCCAATTTGGATTGTTGCACCCTCTCCTTTTGACCATCCCTGTGAAAAGCTTCTGGCATACACCTCCAGCCAAGCCCTAAGGCTCATCATGCATTTCGCACCTTCAGCAAGTTTAACGCACCATCAAACTTGCTCACTGGCACCACCTTTGTTAAGATATCAACCGGATTGTCTTTTGTGTGAACTTTGCAGACTTCAACTTCACCTGCAGCCACATAATCCCTGATGAAATGATACTTCACCTCTATATGATTCGTTCTCCCATGATATTTGTGGTTCTTCGCTAAACAAATAGCACTCTGAGAATCACACCAGATACCAACTTTGTCTTGAACAAAGCCAAAATCTCCAAACTACCCCTTCAACCACAAAGCTTCTTTCACTGCTTCTGACAACGAAACATACTTAGCCTCAGTTGTAGATACAACTACAATAGGTTGAAGACACGACTTCCAGCTAACAACATTTCCACCAACTATGAATACATAACCAGAAGTAGACTTCCTCTCAACCAAATCCCCTGCATAATCTGAATCACAAACCCTGCACTTTGAATTCCTTCTCTTTGGTGTAAACCAAACGTCTGTCATAGGTGCCCTTTATGTATCTTAACAGCCATTTAATAGCTTCTCAATGAACATGCCCTGGCTTAGACATGAACCTGCTCACCACACCAATGCCATATGCCAAAGCTGTCCTAGAACCAATTATAGCATACATTATACTTCCAAGTGCAGAAGTATATGGAGTTACCTCAATGTCTACGCACTCATCTTCATTTTCAATCTCATCCAGCTTGAAATGAGCTCCCAATGGTGTGCTAACAATTTTAGCTTAATCCATTCTGAAGGTCTTGACTACTTTCTTCAAGTAATCAGTCTGAGACAGTGTTAAAACACCTTTGCTTCTGTCTCTTATAATCTCTATACCTAAGATGCGTCTGGCAGCTCCCAAGTCCTTCATCTCAAAGATAGAACTCAACTGATCTTTAAGCTTTTGCACCTCAGTCATCATTTTAGCTGCCAATAACATATCATCAACATATAGAAGCAAGTATATGTAATTACCTTCAGAAATCCCTTTGATATACACACACGGATCATGCTGACTCCTAGCAAAGCCTTGACTGATCATCACTTCATCAAAACGTTTATTCCATTGCCTAGGAGATTGCTTAAGGCCATAGATTGACTTCTTAAGCAAACACGCCTGATCTTCTTTCCCTTTAACCTCATATCCCTCAGGTTGTGTCATGTAAAGATCTTCCTCTAAATTTCCATGGAGAATTGCTGTCTTTACATTCATTTGCTCTAATTCCATATCAAGATGCATTACAACTGTCAATAACATCCGAACTGACACATGCTTGACCACTGGAGCAAATATTTCTTGGTAATCAGTACCCTCTTTCTGTGAAAACCCTCTTGCTACAAGTCTGGCTTTGTACCTTGGTTTATCACCTTCATTATTGCCGGGTTTGAGTTTAAACAACCATCTACAACTGATAACTTTCATGTTCTTTGGTTTGTTAGTCAACTCTCAAGTGTGATTCTTGATCATTGAATCAATTTCTTCATCACACCCACCTTTCCACTTGAGCCAGTCCTTACTGTTAAAAGCTTCTCTATACGTTTCAGGCTCTACAAGCTCCACCTCTTCAAACACTGCTAGAGCAAATGCTATGCCAGTAAAATCATCAAACCTGGTAGGTGGTTTAATCTGTCTCCTTGGTCTATCTCTAGCCAACTGATAATTCGACATACTGTTCTGATCTGTTGCAGGCTCTTCTGCATCAGACTCATCAATATCACTGATCTCAGTGACTCCACCTTGAGCTGAGATACTCACTTCATGTACACTCTCTTCTCATGTACCATCAAACAAGCTACCCACCACAGTCTCAATTTGTTCTGCAACATCAGATTTATTACCTTTAGAGTTTAAGTCTCTAAACATCACCTCCTCTTGAAACTTGACATTCTTGCTGACAACAAACTTGTCATCATCCAGAAGCTACACTTTATACCCTTTAGTACATGGAGGATAACCAATGAAGATTCCCTTTACTGCTCTAGGCTGCAACTTCCCTTGACTCACATGAACATACGCAACTGAGCCAAACTTTCTCATGTGTTTGTATCCAGGTTGCTTTCCCAACCAGATACCTTCGGGAATCTTTCCACCAATTGTAGTTGATGGTGATCTGTTCACTTAATATACTGCCATGGCTGCTGCTTCAGCCAAAACATTTCATCAAGGCCAAATTCACTCAACAAGCATCTTACCTTCTCCATTATTGTGCGATTCATTCTTTTTGCCACTCCATTATGTTGGGGAGTATATGCACATGTCATGTGTCTTTCAATTCCATTCTTCTTGCAGAAATCTTTAAACGCATTGTTACAAAATCCAAGCCATTATCTATCCTTAAGCATTTTACTTTCTCACCAACTTGATTCTCCACCAGTAGCTTCCACTCACAGAATTTAGTGAAGGTCTCATCTTTTGTCTTCAAGAAATAAACCCACACTTTCCTAGAATGATCATCTATGAGAGACAGGTTGTACTGATTACCTGAAACTGACGGCTTTACATTTAGAGAACCCTAAAGATCAGCATGAACATACTCAAGCACTTTTGTTGTTTCATGCTTTCCAACTCCAAAACTGACCTTCTTTGCTTTACCAAGAACACAATATTCACAGAACTCTTGACTGTCAATATCTTGCTTGCTCAGAATTCCTTCTTTAGCTAATGCCTGCAAATTCTGCAGACTCATGTGACCCAAATGACTGTGCCAGACAGAACCCTTTGAGGTAGATGCCTCAACCTGAAATGCCTGATCTAGAATTGTCTCACCTTCAAGAATATACAAGCCAATCCTATTGACACCTCTGAAAGTTGTCTTACCATTTCGGTGAAACCTTACCTTTCCAAGACCACCAGAATGTAGATATCCCTGATCACCCAACGTGGTAGTTGAAATCAAGTTCCTTTTCATATTAGGTACATACCTGACATTCTTAAGCATTTTAACCGAGCCACCATGAGTATTCAGTTTAATAGTTCCCATCTCATGAGCTTCTACCACACTGAAATCTCCAAGCAAAATGTGAAACACTGCCTTTTCCTCAAAATCCGAGAACCAATCTCTCCTGGAAGTCATGTGATATGTGCAACCTGAGTCAATCACCCAAGTTTCCCTGCATTCATCAGTTGACACTGTGAGAGCATCAACAAATGTATACTGTTCCATAGTCACTGCAGCCTCACCATCACCATCACTTTTCATTTTCCTTTTCCTAGCATAACAATCCTTCTTTACATGCCCCTCCTTCTTATAATACCAGCATCTAACTTTAGACTTTCCCTTTGACTTACTTCTGGACTTGCCTCTGGACTCATGTGAATCTCTAAACGTGGTCCTACCTCTAGAGTCATTTGAATACAAGGCTGCTGCAGGACTCTTGTCTAACTTCATTGACTCGATCAGCTCCCTTTCCCTGGACTTAGCAGCAGAAACGACTTGCTCTAATGTTAGAGAGTCTTTACAATACTTCAAAGTATGCTTAAGCTGATCAAAACTCGCAGACAATGAACTTAGAAACAAGATTGATTGTATCTCATCATATACATTCACATTCAAACTGCTCTATGCAACAATCTTCAAGAAGTCATCAACATTCACATCAACAGTCTTAGACGCATCCGTATAAAACTGCAATTGCACAAAGATCCTATTTGGTAGAGTCTTTGACATGTACAACTGCTCTAACAGATTCCACATTGAACACGAAGTTTCACAATGCTTGATCTTCCTGAGAACTTTATCTCCAACATTCAAGATTATAAGACTCTTCGCTTGTTCGTCCTTTTCTACCTTCCTTGGATCAGGAACTACCTGCGTGACCGTTTCCATCGCAGGTTGTTCACCAGACTTCGTCTTCGACGATCCTTCCGATCTTGGAACCGTGGTCTGGATCTCCATCGTTAATGAGTCATCCGTTAGTACCGCCTTCAAACCTTGAACTCCAAAGTGAGCCATCATCCTTATCTTCCATAGCGAGAAGTCGTCGGAGCCGTCGAAACGCTCCACCTCGCCTCGAGAACTCGCCGCAGATGTCGTCATTGAAATCTTTGCTCAACCGTAAGCTCTGATACCACTTGTTGCCAGAATCTACTTGCAACTCAGCTCCAATTCAACGCCAATACTACTCGATTGAACGATTTAACACTTTGTAACCTCTCACTCACTCGCGAACACACTCGTTTGTAACTTTCAAAGATTGTATCACAAGAAACAGAGAGGAAAAACAGAGAAAGAGAAGAAGAACACACGATTTGTTTACCCAGGAGTTCGCTCTTCGATGTGAAGATAAAACTACTCTCCTGGGGCTAGATCCTCCAGCTTTTCACTAGGTCAAAATATCTTGAGCTCTCGTTAATGGCGAGAAAACTCAGTACAAAGATATGAACACAAGGTGTTCGATTTATTGCCAACACTAACGACAAAATCTTATCCGTTAGTGTTAGTTACAATTAAACCAGAAGCAAACCGAGAGTGAACCGAAGACATTTCCAATTAAAATGTATGGACCGGGTTCAATTTCCTTCCTCACTTCGGATCTTCCAATTCGACCAGAGGGTTCCTGCAACTTAACCAAAACTTGGCAATATTTCAACAAGAGATAATGCTTTTGCCTAACATATAGAGAAAAAATAGATATTGATTATTGAGCTTTACAAAAAAAAAAAAAAAAAAAAAAAACCAAAGAAAAGGTTNCAAAAAAAAAAAAAAAAAAGAAAGACCGAAGAAAAGGTTGCATTGTATCACGAGTTAGAAACACCAAAGAGCTTCTGTCTTCTTCTAATTAAGAAGGAGAATCCGTAGTCTTCCCTCTCTTATAACACTCTCAAACAAACCACGGATTTTAGTGAGAAGTTTTTCTTTGTTATCAAGAATCAAAAAAAGATATATGTACCTGGGATAGTATAGCCATAAACACAATTAACGTAAATGGGGTCAGGGGTAACGTCTAGTTTTGGTTTCGAAAAAGGGTCAACGAGTACCTTCCACCCTCCCACATCACTTCCACTAAGTGTCAGCGCCTTCTCTTCTGCGCCTTCACCGAATATAAGAATCACACCCTTGCTGTACGGAAAAAAAACCAAGGTTGGCTGGGAAAAATTCACAAAAGAGAAGTCACAAATAGGAGGAAGAGAAGCCGGAAAACCTGTTGAGAACATTGGTTCGAGGGTTTTCCACGTAGATTCTCAAATTTGTGACTACTCCACACGAACTGAAATGCTTGATCAAGGATTTTTTGACATCATCCGCAGGAAGCAAAGTGTCATATCCCCTAACGTAAAGAGGGGTGCTACTGCAATAGTTTACATATCATCAACACATTTTAAAGATAAGTAATCTCCAAGGAAAAAGAAAAGCAAAAAAATTTATACAAACTTGGGTAAAACCTTCACAACAAGTTTCCTGCCTTCCAAGTCAGTTCCATCAAATGCCAACGCCTTCTCTTTGGCGGCTTTATCCCGGAAATATATGGAAGCACTTCTGTAAAACAAAGTTGTTAGCTATATATAGCACTAAACTTGAGGATGGGAAAAAGTTCAAAAGCCACACAAACTCCTCGATATCATCGCTTCCATGGTCTCCGGATAGCTTAAGATCAAAGAATCGTCCACATGATCGAAAAAGCCTTCTCAAGGCGTTCTTGATATCACTACCAGAAAGCGAAGTGCCGTATCCGGTAACGGAAATCCTAGTGCAACTGCAATCATTCTAATTGATCAACACAAAAAAAAAACACATCTCATAGATTTCCACACAAAAAAAAAGAGCATAGATTTACTGACTTAAGTTGTGCGTGTAGATGATACCCTTAGCAGTCGGGCGATTATAAGAACCACTGATCAGTTCCTGCAGATGATGTTCCTAGCGAACAAACTATCTAATAAAAAAATTACGTACGAAACCAAAACAAACAATATGAGAGAGTGAGAAGAAGATGTTACTCTGGTGTCGGATTCCTTGCTAGAGGACGCGTCCTTGAAGACGTTTCATTGAGAAGAAGCAATAACTTCGAATTTTTAGTTTATTAAAATTGTGAACATAAAAAAATTTGAGACGAAAGCCAAAAATAGGAGAACTATCAGTTTAATTTGAAAGCTCACCAACCGTTAAACCGGATTCAACCGACGCTACTTCAAAGATATCGTTAAAAACATTTTTGTGAAGCAGAAGGGAGGAGTTTGGTAAGAAAGAATGGAGAAGAAGAAGAAAGGGAAAGCGATCATAGTAGGAGGAAGTATAGCTGGAGTATCGTGCGCACACACGCTCACGTTAGCAGGCTTTGATGTATTAGTCCTCGAGAAATCTTCAGAGCCACCGGCTCGTAGTCCTACTGGTGCTGGTCTCGGACTCGACCCTCAGGCTCGCCAAATCATCAAATCTTGGCTTCCTCAGCCTCACCTCTTAGATGAAGTCACCTTGCCTCTCTCCATTGATCAGGTAAATACAAGATTTTGATTTTAGAATTTGCAACAATTGGAGTGTGATCTTGAACTTGTGTTGTGGGTTTTTTCCTGTAGAATCAAGGAACAGATAGTGAGAAGAAAGTGACGAGGGTTTTAACTAGAGATGAGAGTTTTGATTTTAGAGCAGCTTATTGGTCTGATATTCATGCTCTTTTGTATAATGCATTGCCTCAAAGTATGTTTCTCTGGGGGCATAAGTTTCTGTCTTTCACTATGTCACAAGATAAGGGTAATGTAAAGGTTAAGGCTTTGGTTATGGAGAGTGAAGAAACTGTTGAGATTCAAGGAGATTTGCTTGTTGCGGCTGATGGGTGTTTGTCTTCGATTCGGAAAACATTCTTGCCTGACCTTAAATTGAGGTTTTGAGATGACAATTTGATCTTTTATGTTTTGATATTATGTGGATTGTGGAGTGAAATGATGTAGTTTTTCGTTTTTTATTGTGTAAGGTATTCTGGTTATTGTGCTTGGAGAGGTGTTTTCGATTTCTTGGAGAATGAGAACTCGGATATAGTTACTGGAATGAAGAAAGAGTATCCGGATCTTGGGAAATGTTTGTATTTTGATATTGCAACAGAGACTCATAGTGTGTTTTACGAGCTTATCAACAAGAAACTAAACTGGATTTGGTATGTCAATCAACCAGAGCCTGAGCTAAAGGTAGGACTAATCTTTGTTTTTTATTAGGATTCATTTCAAGGAGTCTTCTTGACCGTTTCTGTTGTTATTATGAAATTGCAATGTCAGAGTAACTCTGTTACACTAAAAGTAAGCCAAGAAATGCTCAACAAGATGCATCAAGAAGTAGACACCATCTGGATCCCCGAACTAGCGAGGCTCATGAAAGAAACAAATGACCCTTTCCTTAATGTTATCTACGACTGTGACCCTTTGGAACGGATCTTCTGGGGAAATGTTGCGCTTGTTGGTGACGCAGCTCATCCCACGACTCCTCATGGTCTAAGAAGCACAAACATGTCCATTCTTGATGCGGAAGTGCTAGGTAAATGCTTGGAGAAATGTGGACCTGAGAATATAAGTTCCGGTCTTGAGGAATATCAGAGAATAAGATTGCCTGTTGTCTCTGAGCAAATATTGTCTGCTAGGCGTTTGGGGCGTATCAAGCAAGGTCTGGATCATGATGGAATCAGATTGGAGCAGAGGAACATGCCATTCTTTTCTAGTGCTCCTCTTATCTAGTGGATAATATTTGATGCAAGAGATGTTGTATGTTATAGAGTGAAAACTATTTATACTGGTTAGTGGTTGTGTCAGTGTAAAAACTATATGTATACTTCGAATACAAGTTGTGAAAAATAATGAAAGAAAAACCACAACAGCTGGAAAATTTCTTCAAGCAAAAATGCAGGAGAAAGCTTGTTTTCATTGTCAGAAAGGAAAAAAACAGAATATAAATGCGTCTGCCGGGAGTCGAACCCGGGTCTATTGCTTGGAAGGCAATTATCCTAACCGTTGGACTACAGACGCTTGGTGAGTACATGAATGGATTTAATTTGTATGAATCTAACAACAATTTGTTGACTATATATAATAAATCAAAAGAGAATTAAGGAAAAATATACTTGTTGTTGAGAAAACAAGTCAGAAAAAGAAGGAGGAAATTAAAACGTGTGATATTTTATAATTCAAGTGGATCCTACTGTCACTATACGAGCACAGTAAGTTCTGCTTTTTACCTCTATATAAACGATCGAAATATCGATTGTTTTGTACAATTGAAATAACAAAAGTTCTCTCTACTATAAAATCTCTCGTTCCTTTTATTTATCAGTGTCTCGTTCCCATCCGGGTATAAATTTATTTGTCTTTATTTATATTTATTATTCCGATAAAATTATATTATTATTATAACACGTTATCAGCACGATCACTCTATGATTAAGCTGAATAAAAACATATATATATTAATACACTATATAAATTATTATACAGGCGGATATTATCCCCATAATAATTTTATGTGGTTGAATATTATATCACTTATCACTTATTATTACTAGGAGCGGTTTGTCCTCTCCCAATATTATTTTACTANTATTATTACTAGGAGCGGTTTGTCCCCTCTCAATATTATTTTACTATTCATATATCATGGTTGTTATACACACCATAAC
>OVAP01003762.1:0-15934 GCA_900406295.1 Aurinia saxatilis
ATAGCAATTCGGCTGGCTGGTGTATCATCGGAGCGTGCCTTTGACATTTTTAACACTTGAACGCGTATTGTTCGCAGTCCCGGAGCATTGTTGGCCAGTAAACTCCGTGAGTTTTAATCCGAAGAGCCAGACTGCAACCTCCCGAATGATTTCCACAGGATCCGTCGTGTACTTCCTGCATAACCTGCCGAGCTGTGCTTCCTTCCACGCACGAGTTGTCGGACCGCGGAATCCGAGTCAGGGTGAACTCTTCGAAATCGGCAGTAAGTCCGTGAACGACCTGTAAATACGCCTCCATTCGTTCTTCCCGTGTTGAATATTCCCCGTGGAACAGATTTACGACGAGCTTGGAGTCGCAGAAGGCATGAAGACGATGGACCTCCAACCCGGCTGTCGGGAGCATCCTGCCGACAAAGTCCAGGAACCTTCATCTCAGCTGGTATCACGCATTCAGACCTATAGACGAGGGAAAACGGGTTTCTCCGGTTGGACGACATGGGGTCGTTCTGTGTGACCATAAAACGCCATCCAACTCCTCGGCCCATCTCCCTTTTTCGCATCTAATCTCTTTTTTTAGCCCGTCTACTATTGTTTTGTTGATTGCCTCGGCCTTCCCATTACCTTGAGGGTAACGAGGAGTAGACTTGGTGAGCTGGATTTTCCAGTTCTCGCAGAATCCCTCGAACTGAGCCGATATGAAATGCGAGCCATTATCTGTGACGATCTCATGCGGAATCCCATGTCTGCAGATGATGAATTTGCAGACAAAATGTTCTACCTGAGTATCCTTAATCTTGGCGTAAGACTCGGCCTCAACCCACTTCGAGAAATAATCAGTAATGACGAGGAGGAGTTTTTTGGTTTTGGAGTTAGGCATGGGACCGATGATATCCATAGACCATCGCATGAACGGATAAGGCGAGGGGACCGAAGATAGTAACTCGGCTGGCTGATGTATCATCGGAGCGTGTCTTTGACATGTCTCGCACTTGGACGCGTATTGCTCACAATCGCGGAGCATGGTCGGCCAGTAAAATCCGTGAGTTTTGATCCGAATGGCAAGACTACGACCGCCAGAATGATTTCCACAAGACCCGTCGTGTACCTCCTGCATAATTTGTCGAGCTGTGCTTCCTTCCACACAACGAAGGAGTGGTCCGGAGAAAGACCACTTGTAGAGCTTCCCGTTGGCCATTGAGTATCGTGCGGCCTGGGCTTTCAGTTTGCGTGCAGCCCAATTTTCTTGTGGGACTGTTCCTTTGGTGATGAACTCTTGAAGCTTGGATATCCATGGGGTATTGCAGCCGAATGTGGAAGGGTTCGCCGTCGGGTCAACATCCATTGGAACAAGGACGAGCTCGTCTGGGATCGGATTAACCGTAGCGACCTGACCAGGGGCCTCGATGCTAGGACTCTCAATGAGCTCGACCAGGATTACTCGGCGGAAGTCAGACGCGGAAGCCGATCCGAGTGCAGCAAGGGCGTCGGCCGAGGAGTTTTCGGATCTCAGGATCCGAGTTAGGGTGAACTCCTCAAAGTCTGAAGCGAGTTCTCGGACGACTTGTAAATAGGCCTCCATTCGTTCGTCTCGGGTTGAGTAGTCGTCCTGGAACTGATTTACAATGAGATGGGAATCACATAAGACATTAAGACGATGGACTTCCAAACCTCTGGCCAAGCGCAACCCTGCTATAAGGGCCTCGTATTCAGATTCATTGTTCGAGGCATCAAAATTGAGCCTGAACGACTGCTCGATTACTTCCCCTTTGGGAGCAGTAAGGGAGATTCCGATCCAAGATCCAAGTTTGGAGGACGATCCGTCATAATGCAGGGTCCAGGTTGGCCCTTCCTTTGTTGCTTGGTTTTGGCCTTCGGAGCTAGGGGTATCGAAACTAACGAGTTCGCGTCCGGCGGCAGGTTGACATTGGGATCTGGGGGTTCGTCCTCGTTGATCTCATCGGCGAAATCCGACAAAACGAAGTCAGCGAGGACATGTGCTTTAGCTGCGGTACGTGGTCGGTACTCGATGTTGTATTCGCTGAGCTCAATAGCCCAGTTAGCCAGGCGCCCAGACTGACTAGGACTGTGAAGGATGGCCCGCAGGGGGTAGGTGGTAAGGACGACGATCGTATGAGATTGGAAGTACGGACGTAACTTCGGAGCTGACACCACGACGGCTAATGCCAATTTTTCCATCAACGGGTAACGGGTCTGGGCACCCGTCAGCGACTGACTAATATAGAAAACCGCTCGTTGTGTGCTACCTTCTTCTCTGATCAGAACGCTGCTTACTGCCGATGGCGATACTGCGATGTACAAGAACAGTGGCTCTCCATCGACTGGCTTGGAGAGGATTGGCGGAGTCTTCAAGTATTGTTTCAGCTGCTGAAAAGCAACCTTGCACTGGTCAGTCCAGACGATTTTCTTAGTGTCACGAAGAGTTTTATAGAAAGGTAGACATTTATCTGTTGAGCGAGAGATGACGCGGTTTAGGGCTGCCACTCTTCCTGTGAGGCGCTGGATGTGTTTTACCTTTGTCGGGGACTACATGGATTCAATAGCCGCGATCTGTTTGGGATTAGCTTCGATTCCGTGCTTTGTCACAAGGTAGCCGAGGAATTCACCCGATTCAACGCCGAAATGACACTTGGTCGGCTTGAGCTTCATGTTGTATTCATTTAGTTTCTTAAAATACTCCTCCAAGTGGCGTACAGGATCGTCGGCGACTAGAGACTTGACTAGCATATCGTCGATGTAGACTTCCATTGTTCTGCCCAGCTGTTCTGAGAACATTCTGTTGACCAGGCGCTGGTAGGTAGCTCCAGCATTCTTCAACCCGAATGGCATTACCTTGTAACAGTAGGTTCCGGGATCTGTGATAAACGTAGTTTTTTCACGAACATCGTGGTGCATAAAGATCCGGTTATACCCCGAGAAAGCATCCATGAAACTCATAAGCTCATTTTCAGCGGTAGCCTCCACTAAGCGATCGATGTGAGAGAGTGGGAAACTATCTTTTGGACATGCGTTATTGAGGTCCGTGAAATCCACGCAGACGCGCCATTTTACGTTTTTCTTTTTGACAACCACTGGCTTGGGAGAGGAAATCTCGGTTAATGGCTTGAGAGAGGAAATCACCTCGGTAAGAGGGATGTTCATCTGGCGGAGTGTCTCACGAAAGATGACATCTACGGTGCTTCCGATGTCGATAAGGATCCGGGAAACCTCGAAGTCGTTGACCACGAGTTCTATTACTTGGGGTCGTTATGAGGATGAACGATTCCCTTAGCGTCTTCGTTTTCGAAGGAGAGGTTGTGGCCAAGAATATCCTGGTCGGACGTTATCCGGGAGACAGAGTCGGCCTGTCGTTGGAAGGCCTTGATGGATGACACGGAATCGAAACAGTACTGTGAACAACCCATGATCATGTTAATATGAGGTATGGGACCTTGCTGCGATCGTCCTCGTCTGCTCTATCTCGTTTTCCCGCGTCGTTCTGCTGGGGCTTTGCATCCCCCTTCTTTGGCCCAGGAAATTCCTTGACGATAAAGGCTCCTAGTTTTCCCTCGGCCAGACATTTGGCAAGGAGGCCACCAAGGACTTTACAGTTTGCGGTGTTGTGCCCCTTATTCTGGTGGTGTTCGCCGTAGGCGTTCTCGCCATACGAATTCTGAAGGAGCCATTGGTTTGAGCGTCCCCGTCCTCGTCCTCCAGATCAGCCACCACCTCGTCCTTTGTCGGGGTTCTTCTCTGTGTAATAGCATTCGTCTACCTCGTCGTAGTTCACGAGGTAGTTATAGGATCCTCCTTGTGATGGGCCCTCGTTGTCCACGTAGCGTCCGGTAACTGTTTTGGTTTTTGCCGGTTGCTGTATAGCTGAGGGAGCTGGTCGGCTTGTCAAGCGAGTTTGTTTTGCTTGGAGGGATAGCATTTCCTCCTCATCGGCTATGTATCTGACTGCTCGTTGAAGGACTTCATGGATCGTAACCACATGACGTTTCGCAAGGGATCGTCGAAGCTTCCCGGTAAATAGCAATGCCTGCTTTAAGGCTTCGAGCGTCGCTTTGTCTCCTATCCCATCGATTTGTGTCAGGGTGGACTTGAACCTTACGATAAAATGGTGGAGTGACTCGTTCTGTCCTTGTGTTATGTTCCACAGATCGTTGTCTGTCGGCTCGGTTCCGGCTAGAATAACATACTGGGCTAGGAATTTACTCTGGAGGGTGTTGAAGTTGTCGACCGAGTAAGGGTCGAGCTTTATAAACCATCGAAGGGCTGCCCCATCTAAGTGCTCGGCGAAGAGGAGGCAGAGCCCGGCGTCCCTTTGTCTCGGTGGAAACCGTGCTCTGTTCATAGCCACGTGGAAGGCGGCTAAGTGCGCCTTTGGGTCGGTTAAACCCTTGAAGACGGGAATTTTCACTTTTTTAGGATCTGTAATGTTGACAGCTGTGATTTTCGGGATGAACGGAGTTCGTCTTGCTTCTTCCAGCATAAGGTCGATTGCTGGGGCTGACGAGGTTGCTCGGTGCACTTGTTTCTGCACGGCTCTGAATCCATTGTTGGTTTAAGCGATCGTTGGTCTCATCTCTTCCAGTTCAGCACGAAGATCGTGTCGTTCATCTTTCTCATACTTATTGAGCTTGTTGTCGAACACTTCGACATTTTCTACACCGGCCTCCGGACGTTTGGTTCATCCCTCAGTTTCCTAGGCCTGATCGGCTTCCGAATCTCTCCTGTCGTGATCGTCCTGATTGATAACCGGTCTGTTAGGAGCTGGATTTCCTTTCCTTGGAGGAGGGGGAGGAAGACGAGTGGGATCTATTATCTTGAAGGTATTGGTGGGTGTCTGACATCCATCATCGAAGTTGAGGGAACTTCGAGCTTGGGTTGGAACTTTCCTCAGGGGCTTCCGAGTCGCGGCGAGCTGAGTAGAAATTGTGCTCAACTGGGTGAAGATTCCAAGGTTTGCAGTCTCCTGCTCGGCGGCCCTTAAGGCGAGGTAGGCCAGAGAGGTCGGGATTCACCTCGATGCATTCCAGGCCTTAGTCGTCTCGTACAGTGCGTATGACGGCAAGATGCTCGGCCGATCCTGGTTGATGTCCGGGCGGAGGAGTTTGTTGTTTGTCGGAGATGGTGTTTGCTAGGGTTTCGGCTTGTGAGAAAGTTTATTCAGGTCCCCACCGTCGGCGCCAAATTGTGTGGGTAAAAT
Source organism: Aurinia saxatilis (assembly GCA_900406295.1). NCBI lineage: Eukaryota > Viridiplantae > Streptophyta > Magnoliopsida > Brassicales > Brassicaceae > Aurinia > Aurinia saxatilis. The sequence continues at coordinate 5,210 of OVAP01003762.1, forward strand.
CACACAATCACTATTTATTCGAGAACACTTTGGGAAAACTCGAATCAAAGAGCTTGTCACAAGCGTGCAGTGTCCAACAAAGAATCGCTTTATTGATATGTAAAATATAGTCTTTCGTAGCGTAAGCTTTTTAGGGTTTTCAGGCTAGAAAGAGATGATCTAACAAATTCAACCTATCAAGATATATATACAAGATTATGCCGACTTATTGATAGGTTAAATTTTCTTAGATCTTCTCGTATTTCCTTTCTCTTCGCCTTCCTTTTCCTCTTTGTCGGCTCGCCATTATCTTCTTAGGGTTTTAAGTCTGCCTAGTCTCGTGGATTTAGGCGCACCTCGCATTTAAGCCCAACTCTGATCAAATAATGACTTCGTCGTTTGGTTCACAGTGTCCTCGCACTTACTGGGTCGTGTGAAGTCAAGGTTCAACCACTTCGTCACTAAGGACGCGAGGTCGCGTGTGATCTTGCGATTAAACCCTCGTAATGGCGAGGTCGCCATTTCTCGGCCTCGCCTATAGTTAACTATAATCGCGAGGCCGAAAATGATCAGCTTCTAGGCGACCTCGCACTTGTGGTTATGGATACTGACAAAGTCATAGTTACATGATACTGAAGCCAATGGTGAAGTTATTCCAAGTCAATCATCGTTTGACCTGTGGGGATATTTGACCCCCACAACACTTCCTCATTTCAACACGGCAGATGATGATATACTGATGTCATCCAGTACAAATTACTTGAGGACAAAGACAAAGAAGGTCACTTGATACACTTGTGGACAACGAGGTAACCATTTTCCATCTCTATTTCAATCCATTTCAATTCCCATTTTGCTCTCACAACTTGTCAACATCGAGGATGATGTNTATCGAGTCAAAAGCGTTTTATTGAGTCAATTCAGGTCTGGAACAAGGACCTTACTCACAACTGTAACAGCGGCCTAGTAACCATTTTTACAAGATTGCCCCGAGGCACTTGTTTCAGAAACCACATACTCAAGCTTCCCCAACACATCTCGGTTTGCACGTATTTTAATAATTCTGATTTCTGACTCTATTTTATTTGGACCTAAACCGGAATATAAATCTTTCTTGTTGGAGGTATTAGACTAGGGAAACAAATCTGTTCAGATATACACCGTTGCATTTGGAGAGATATTTGTTTACGCATAAGATAAACTCAGGAGATACTGAATCTTCAAAAACGTGTTGAAAGATCTCAGTTGATCGGTCAGGATAGCTACGACCGATCGATCAAGTGAAGATAAACACAAATATTTGGATTCTCATCCAAATATTCTTCATGATTTATCTCGGCCAACATCTCGACCCTCTCCCCAATAAATACAGAAGACTAAAGTCCAAGAGAATCATCTGAAATCTCTCTAAAGCTTACAGGCGTCCAGGCTAAAAGTTTATTAGTTTCTTTCAGTTTCTTTGTTTCATTTGTTTTGATCATTGCTTCAAGGAAGAAGTTTGTAATCTCTGCATTTCGAGAGAAGCTATTCTGAACCCATTTTAATACAAGAAATTTTCATTATGTTTATGTCTACTTTTGCTATGTTTGAGTAATCTTTTAGTTTGGAATAGGGTTTTGCTAGGAGGAATCATGGTTTAGTAGATAGGCAATATGATTATGTAATGAGTAGTTTATAGGCTTACTATCATATCAGAACTTAATATAAATCATAGGATAAATCTGGTACTAATACACCACTAAGAGTAAGATCCAGAACTTGATAGTGAAAGCTTTACTATTTATAGTTTAGTAGGATTTGATTTCTTGAACTTAATGTCTAGATTAATTGGTTGATCAGCCCATAGGTTCTCTTTCTGAAAGGATATATGTTAGAGTTAACTCGGATACCAATTGAACTAGACTAGCTAAGCCTGACCATAATGATTGTTAGTTATTAGTAATTCAACTATATAGCCTAAACTAGGAATTACATAATTACTACCCTAAATAATTCAAACCGTGATCCTCTGATGCATTACCTGACTTCCTAACGCTTTTTAATATTGAATTTTCTCACTTTTATTTTGTTTTAGTATTTGCAGGCATATATCGATCGACCGCATAATCTGCCATCGACCGAAAGGTGTTTCAAACGATCGATCAGTTCATACGACCGATCGATCATTTCCAAAAACCATTTCTTTTTGCTACTTAGCTCGAGTGAAGTTGGACGTGCTATTGTGTGACTCTGCTCTCTGTGGATACGATCCCTAAGTACTACTGCGAGACCTGTGCGCTTGCGGGACATATTTTGGGCGAAAACTAATCCCCATCAATATATAAATTCTTTATGTTTTTTTTTGTTATTTTACTTCTATTATTCTGCAACAAATTTCAGCCTTTTAAACGGCTATGAACAATGTTTTTCAGTATATAAATACTCTCAAATTTCACTCATTTTAAATCATTCAAAACATTTTTATCCCTCTCAAAAACGTTTCTGAGAAAGTTGTTTCATTTCAAATTTCTGAGAAAAAGGTTTCGTTTGCTTTTGATTTTTAGCAATATGTGTAATTTTTTGTTCTATTTACGGTCTTCTCGTCGGAGAATTTAGTCGTGAAGAATTTACCACGATGTTTTTTATTTACTTTGTTATACGATTCTTCACCTTATAATCTATGTGCTTATTAATATGTGTGGTTCATTTTAAATAAATAATATTAATGATATATTGTGATTTTATGTTGAGAAGCTCAAGTTCCCACTCGGAAAATGGATGAAACAAAATTGAAGGAACAAATTCGAGAAATTTGTATTCCAGATAGTGGAACAACACACTATTCTCAGACATAAGAGATATTTCTCTCATATAAAACCAAAAAAAGGTTATTGTCAATACAATATCAGGTCCGACGGACCTAATTGAAGGAATTGGAAAGGCTAACTTTATGTTGCCTAATGGAACTAAGTTTTCCATAGATAATGCATTATATTCTCCGAATTTAAAAAGAAATTTGTTGAGTTTCAAAGATGTATACCTTCAAGGATATGATACCCAGTCTGCAACTGAGGATGTAAAAAAATATGTATATAATTTTTGATAAATCCGGAAAATGAATTATATTGGAAAAGATTCCAGAAATTTCTTCGGGGTTGCACCCCACATATATAAATGCAATAGAATTGCATCTTGTGATTAAGAGAATTCAGATGATTTCTCCTTGTGGCATGATCGCCTTGGTCACCCAGGCACAACGATGATGCGAAAGCTCATTAAGAATTCACATGGTCATTCGTTGAAAATTCAAGAGATATATCATGGGAGTAAAATGACATGCGAAGCATGTTCTCTTGGAAAACTAATCATAAGACCGTCGCTACCCAAAATTGATAAAGAATCACCAAAGTTCTTTGAAAGAATTCATGAAGATATTTTTTTACCAATACATATACCATGTGGACACTTCCACTACTTTATGATGTTGATTGACGCATCTAGTTGATGGTCACAAGTTTGTCTATTATCATCTTGGAATATGGCATTTGCGAAATTTCCAACTCAGATAATCAAACTGAAATCTCAGTTTTCTGATTATCCCATTAGGAAAGTTAGACTAGACACGTTGGTGAATTCACTTCCCAAGCATTTAATGATTATTGTATGGTAACAAGAATTGAAGTTGAACATCCAGTAATGCATGTTCACACACAAAATGGTTTGACTGAATCATTAATTAAACGTCTGTAATTAATTGCAAGACTGTTAATAATGAGATTAAAACTCTCAACATCTGTATGGGGACATGCTATCTTGTATGCTGAAGCACTTATTAGGATAAGGCCAAGTGCATATCATAATTATTCCCCACTACAATTAGCATTTGGTCGAGAACCAAATATCTCCCATCTAAGAATTTTTGGTTGTGTGGTATATGTGCCTATAGCACCACCACAACGAACAAAGATGGGACCTCAGAGAAGGTTGGGAATATATGTTGGTTGTAATTCTCCATTAATTATACGATACCTAGAACAGCAGATGGGTGACGTCTTTACGGCATGATTTGCCGATTGTCATTTTGATGAAAAGGTATCCCGGTTCTAGGAGAGAAAATAAACAAGTAGGGAAGGATATAAAATGGTGTGTGCCAACTCTCTTACATTTGATCCTCCTACAAAATAGTCAGAACTAGAAGTTCGACGAATTATGCATTTGTAGATTATAGCAGATCAGCTACGTTATGCATTTGCAGATATCAAAACGGTAACAAAGTCACATATACTCGCTGCAAATGTCTTTGCTCGTATTGAGATATCAAATGGACATAAATGAGCAGATGATACACATGAGTCTAGAACACGCTTGAAGCATGGTAGACCTGTTGGTTCTAAGGATAAAAATTCTAGAAAACGAAAGGAAGCTGAAAAGCATAATGATCCCAAAATCACTGAAAGTGTTTTGGAATGATTGAATAATGAGTCTAACAACAATACAGAGCATCATGACGGAAATCATGAGATTTCCATGAACTACATTAATAATGGAAAGATATGGAATCGAGATTAAATAAATGCAGATGATGACGTTTTCTCATATCATGTGTCTAAGGAAATAAATGAGGAAAACAAAGATCTAGAACCCAAGTCTGTATATGAGTGTCAAAATAAACATGATTGGGTAAAATGGAAAGATGTCATACAAGTCGAACTTGATTCGCTAAATAAACGAAATGTCTTCGGACCTATTGTGCCCACACCAAACGATGTGAGGGCAGTTGGATATAAATGGGTCTTCGTTCGAAAACGAAATGAGAAAAAATGAAATTACGAGATACAAAGCTTGCCTTGTTGCTCAAGGATTTTCTCAAAGACCCGGGATTGATTATGAGGAAACATATTCCCCGTTATGGATGCAATAACGTTTAAATTCTTAATGAGTCTAGCGGCTAACGAAAATCTAGAGATGCATCTCATGGATGTCGTTGCAGCATATTTATATGGATCACTAGATACCAATATCTACATGAGGATCCCAGATGGGTTTGAAATTGTAGAATCATTAAAATCCAAACTCAAAGAGTTATGCGCAATAAAGTTGAAAAGATCATTATATGGGCTTAAGCAATGTGGACGTATGTGGTATAATCGTCTCAGTGAGCATTTAATGAAAGAAGGATATGTAAATGATCATATATGCCCTTGTGTTTTCATCAAGAAAACAACATCCGGATTTGTGATTATTGCAGTGTATGTTGATGATTTATACATAATTGGAACTCAAGGGGAAATACAGAAAGCATCAAATTATCTAAAAGGGGAATTTGAGATGAAAGACCTCGGGCAGGCAAAATATTGTCTTGGTTTATTATCAAAAGGGTATATTTGTGCATAAATCCACATACACCAAACAAGTGTTAAAAAGATTCAGCATGGATAAAGCAACTCCTCTGAGTACTTCCTATGGTCTTAAGATCACTTAATGTTGGCAATGATCCTTTCCGACCACATGAGGAGAATGAAGAATTACTCGGTCCAGAAGTACCATATTTAAGTGTAATCGGAGCACTTATGTATCTTGCAAATTGTACGCGACCTGATATTTCATTTGCTATTAATCTCTTATCAATATTTAGTTCGCCCCCTACTAGACATTGAAATGGGATTAAACATGTCTTACGCTATCTTCAAAGGACTACTGATTTGGGATTATCCTATGCTAGGAATTCAATCAATCAAATGGTTGGCTTTGTGGATGCATAATATTTATCAGATCCACACAAAGATCAATCACAAACAGGATACGTCTTTACGATCGGAAGCATTGCTATATCATAGCGTTCTCAGAAGCAAACACTTGTGGCTACTTCTTCAAATCATGCTGAAATCATTGCACTTCATGAAGCAAGTAAAGAATGTATATGGTTAAGGTCAATAATCCGACACATTCAATCAAGCAGTGAAAAATTATCCCGAGCCAAGAAAATTCATGTAAACTGGAGATCATAGTATTAAAAGAGATAAAGGATGAAGCATGGCTTCCACCACTCTTTTTTTGTGGTTATCCATTATTTCACTTAAGTCTCCGATAATAAATCATGGTTCTAACTAAGGGATACCAATTTGCGCTAATCTTTTCCGTACATTGAACCGGATCACGGTAAACGAAATAAAGAAATTTTGTCCTCCCCTTGTAAACCATTTCCGTGTCAATAATGTTGTTAGAAAATAAATTTTGGACATCAAAAGCATTATTATTAATTTTATTTATGGTCTCCTTTAAAGTTTTATTGATGTTAAATTTTATTTTAACATCTCAATAATGTTAAAACAATATTCCTTTATAAAGGAGATTATGCTAACGTGCCGCCCAGAAGATTAGGATAAATGCAATTAAGACAATGTGAAAACCCTGTTATAACTTATAAACATGTTATAACTATGTTATAACATGAAATTATAATTTAAGTCTCCGATAAGAAATCATGGTTCTAACTAAGGGGATACCAATCAACTTTTATATAAAATAATTTCATGTTATAACATGGTTACTAGGATATTGGCCCGCACCCTGTGCAGGTTTGAATATAGTCGATCAAAAAAAATTTAAACTTTGTTTTGTGTTCTTCCGAAAGTAGAAAATAAAGAAAAAAAACATAAGTGTCATTCAATGGAAAGTTATAGTAAAATATTATTGTAAAAAGAAAAAAAAAAAGTATTGTAAAACATAAAAAAGTGTTTGAAAACGATAACAACAAAGAAGCAGATAAACTATAATGGAAACCTATTGCAAGTTGTTGAATGCTTCTGGGTAAACCACGTTCATGGTTTTCTTTTGATCATTTCCGTCTTGGTCCGTAATTAAAACTTTAAGTCTAGTCCTGGACTTAACTCTGGATAATGCGATATAGAGTTGTCCATGCGAAAAAACTTACATGGGTAGATATATTCCGACCCTCTCAAGTGATTGATCTTAACTTTTATTGATCGTCATTGCGAAAGCTAAGTTCAAAGGGAATTTTCTGCGACGCATTCTGAAAGGAAACTTTCCATCCGGTGATGTCAAATACATCTTTGGTATTAAAACATTTTCACCTTTCCTCTTATCACTTCCGGTTACAATGACAGCTTCGATAATGTGACGTTGCATCTGAGTAATTATCAGACGTGTTCCATTACATAGCCCCCCTTTTGGATCAATATTCCGTATACACATTATGGGAGCACCCACTTTCAACTTCAATTCGTGTTTCGGTAACCCAGATACACGGATATCGTTAATATGCTCGATGGGGTAAACAACATCGTCTTCAGGATTAATACTGTCTGAGCTGGTGTAAAATTTCTCCTCACCTGAGAATATAAAAAGAAAATACCAATGTTTAAACAGGGTGCATAGATTTTTTTAAGAAGTGGGAGAATGTTTACTCATATCGTATTGGAAAATAAAGGATTATCTCTATTTCATAATAAACGTTTTAACCTGTATACTAATTAATGATAAATTGTATACATAACCGTTGTAAATGGTATACCTAATTTTATGTTATTTTCTTCCAATGGTGAATAAATAGAGTTTAGAGTTATCTGGTTTTTTTTTAACATGTGGTAATTGACCTTGTCGACTTCATCATTTGTAGGACAAAGTATTGCTCGATCTCGATAGTTATTCAAATCCTCAGAGGTGGATAATTTCTCTCCGTAAACGGCCCAAAAATTACTTTTGATGGGGATTAGTTTTCGCCCAAAATATTTTCTGCAAGCGCACAGGTCTCGCAGTAGTACTTAGGGATCGTATCCACAGAGAGCAGCGTGTACACAGTAGCACGTCCAAGTTCACTCGAGCGAAGCGGAAAAATGAAGTGGTTTGGTTTTGGTCGATCGACAGTGTGAATTGGTCGATCGATTGAGACACTTTTCGGTCGATGGCAGATTATGCGGTCGATCGATCAATGCCTGAAAATACTAAAAACAATTTAAACGTGATAAAATTCAATGATAAAAAAGCGTTAGGTAGTCAGGTAATGCATCAGAGGATCACGGTTTGAATTATTCAGGGTAGTCATCTATGTAAATCCTAGTTAAGGCTATATAGTTGAAATCACTATTAACTGATTATCCTTATAGTCAGGCTTAGCCAATCTAGTTCAATTGGTATTCGAGTTAACTCTAACATATATCTTTTCAGAAAGAGAACCTATGGGCTGATCAACCAATTACCATAGGCAGAGGAAAAAGTAGTACATTCACATAGACATTAAAAACTCTGCACATGATGTCTGCTTTATTCTCTGTCGTTAAATTTCTTGCCCGTAGATATCTAGTGACTTCCGGCCATTTTGGGTTGCAAGTAAATGTGATGAAAGGATATGGGTACCTAGATGTTTGCAAACCGTCATGGCATCAAGATAGTGGTTATGCATAAACCTAGAACCTCCGGTGAAACTTGCGGGAATCTGTATTCTTTTTCCTTGCTTGGATATAGTTAGTCCACCTTGAGCATCAGCTTTTTGAAAAGCATCGTAGTTGTTTGACCTCAATTTTTTATATCAGTGGAATTCAAATTATATTTCATAGATATATCTCAATGAAATGAATGGGAGAATAGTAGCAAAATATAAAATACATTGATATAAATAAAAAATAATATATATGACAGTTTGTCCTAAATAACATGAACAAAGTTTTTCCACTTTTATTGATCCAGTTTACATGTTAAGAAAAAAATATATATACACAGCGAAAGTGTTCAAATATAAAAATATACAAAATAATGTATCAAATTTTGTAGTCAAATAAATTCAAGTATGCACATGATACATACCAATCATCTTATTTATTTATATATTTACACAATATTCTAATTATTCTGATATTATTCATAGGCTCTATTTATATTTCTTTAGTTATTCTGTTATATATCCATAATTATTTCACCAAAATTTTCAGAAATCACATTAAATAATTAAATGAACATTTTGTAAAACTTCATTTATGTAAATGTTATTTTATTTTTTTCCAATGATGTAGACAAATATTGTACTTTTTCGTTTTCATCTCTTTATAAGGTTTATATGTTAGTTATTAAGCTACATATTAAGAAGTCACAATGTCTATGTGCATGTACTAAAAACATAAGGTCTTGCTGAGTCCTCTCAATTACTGAAATTGTCCTTATTATCTGTCATTTTATGCAATTAGGTTTATCTCCACACCAAGTTACAATACCAATTCCAGTTAAAGAGGGATTTGGGTCATTTTTATTAATGACTGCATCTCTTTTCTCCCTCTTCATCATCGCCACAATCATTCTCTTGCTCAAACAATTGCTTCATAAGTTTGTATTCAAGTTAAATATAAATCTCTTCCTCTTTTCCATCTTATTTGTTTTCATCTCCTAATTCAATCAGTGGAATTCGTTCCGGGATCATCCTAACCAAGATTCGAACTCACAACCCAAACACTAAATGAAGTACCTGAGGTTATCCACTGGCCAGAACATTCAATAGATATGGAAGTAACAGGTTCTGTATGGCCTTTATATTCAAGATAACAGAGTTTAAATGAGGTCAAGATCCTTCTTAGATACCATTGCATTTGTGGTGCTGCAGAAGATAATTAACCACAGTCACAGTCAGTATGAGGATCTATACAATGAAGTCAATCTCACGGTTGCATTACGAAGAGCTAAAGCAAAAAGACAAGGATAACCAGAGTTACTAAGACAGAGGAAAGTATAACTTGTGAGAACGGTTAAGTTCAGTTTGGTACCCTCAAATTAAAATTGTGGGATAACTGAAGATAATAAATAGTTAAGAGGAGTCCTATCTCACGCTCCGTCAAGGCAGCCTCTAAGTCAAGATCCTTGACATTGGGTTTCTGTGAAAAAAAGCGAAAACATATAATCAAATAACAGAGGCAATATGGTTTCACAAACACACCAGGAAAAAACTCCCACCCGAATCACTTTTGGCAATTTGATTTCCTTATAATAAGCTTCGCTATGCTTGATATCATTTGCTTCATCAAAGTCTTCATCATCAGATAATTATGATAGTCTTTTGCCTTTGTATTTTTCAGGGTTAGCTTCATAGTCATCCAAAATCGTTTGTTCAGCTACATGTAACAGCCACAACTGCAAACAGGAAAGAAATGTGATGAAGGTGTCACATAAATTAGAAAGCCAATATATAATTTTCATAATGCTAATGACTAAGGAAAGAGGAAAAGTCATAAGCACCACTTCGTGTAAGGGAAAAATAACTTGTCAACATACGGGTGATCAGAGAGCAGCCCTTCCTCCTCTAGCTTTGATCATGGATCTTTTCTAGGCTCAGGAGGTCTTCCACAATCTCATTGCACAAACAACGAATAAAGATAAAGGATAGACTTCAAGAGAAGAAGAGATAAATGACATTTGAAGCAAAAGATTCTACGGACCCTTATTTCATATGGATTGGTATCCCTTTCGCACTAAAAGATTGGTGGAAAGTCAAATTTATTAAAACTGAAGAATTTAAAGAACATAAAAAATATGGGTTTTGACGCAACGGCCGATATAATCACCGCAAGACCCTCCATCATAGAAGGATTGCTCTGAGAATTTGGGGGTTTTTCGTTGTTAAGTGATTTAAGTCGGAATCCTCAAGTATTTGATAGTTAGCTATACACCAAATATCTCGTGGGTTTCTACTCTCTACCAAATTCCCAAACTTCGATGATGTAGGAAAACTGACCTATCCTAACCACTTAGGGACTATCAGGTTTC
>OVAP01003763.1:1807-15934 GCA_900406295.1 Aurinia saxatilis
ATTTTGTGTAGGTCCTGGTGCAATGATAGGGCTTGGCGCGGAGGCCGGGACAGCTGATATCGATGATACGGGCTCTGCAGAACGGGCAACAGCATGGACGTTGGAGAAGCTAGAGAATGTAAAACAAACGGTAGCTCCGATGAGGAGGAAAATTGCTTTGTAAGGCTCCATCTTTTTTGTGGTTTTGAAAAAAGTGTTTAATTGGAGATTTTAAAAGATGATATAATTGACTATATATAATGAATGGTTTAGATAAATGTTACATTTTGGGAAAAGCTAAAAATTTATGGGACGAGAGGTGCTCATTTTTTTTGTTTCTTAATAATATCTCAGCAGCTAAAAATTTTAAGTATATTATCTCGATGAAATGAAATGAAATAACCAAGAAATGAAATGTAAAAAATTCTATCAACCAAACAGAATAAATGTAACTATTCATGATCATAATAAACCAAAATGTTATCGAGAATCATGACTTGTGACCTAAAGGTTAGTCCAAGTGGCGTTAATATCACCATCTGGATCGAGCTAAGCTTAATGGGTATTGAATTGTTGGAAAAAAAAANAAAAGAAGCAAAAAATAAATCAAAAGTGGAGTATATAGCAAATTAACATATTGCAAATGGACTAGTTTGCAATTTATGTGGCAGATAGGGCCATATTTTATTTTGGACCCACATCAATATCCCAAAATATTTAAAGTCTGTATACCTGGTGAAATCGTGGAGACCGTCTCCTTCCTCACAACCGGAAAAGTTAAAAAAAAAAAAAACGAAACCCTAGAATTCATCACAAGTTAAGCAACAGGTTGTCAGAGCTTAGCTCAAAGCTTAGAGCAATTTTCAAGCTCGAGAATGTCTAATCGGAAGTCAGGATTCGGTATTAACCGGCCAAAAACCTACAGTTTCGAGCGATCCGAAGCACCGGAACGTCTCTACGTTCCTCCGTCGTCTCGCGGAGTAGACAACTCCGAAGACGCCGATCTAGACGAAATAGACTACATAGAAAACGAAGACGAAGACGAATGCGGTGGTGGTTCTACGGCGGTTAACGGTGGCGTAGAAGACGATGAGATTGATCCATTAGATGCGTTTATGGAAGGGATTCACGAAGAGATGAAATCTGCTCCACCTCCTAAACCGAAGGAGAAGCTAGAGAGGTATAAGGATGATGAAGATGATGATCCTGTTGAGAGTTTTTTGAAAGCTAAGAAGGATTTGGGGTTGACTTTAGCTGCTGATGCGCTTAACGCTGGTTATAACTCCGATGAGGAGGTTTACGCTGCGGCCAAGGCGGTTGATGCAGGGATGCTTGATTATGATTCTGATGATAATCCTATTGTTGTTGACAAGAAGAAGATTGAGCCAATTCCGGCTCTTGATCATAGCGAAATTGATTACGAACCCATTTATAAAGACTTTTACGACGAGGCTGAATCCATTTCTGGTAAGTAGCTTCTAAATTTGAGTTTTTGTGTGTTTGTTAGATTGTGTTTAGACTGATGAACTGCTTAATCTAGGAATGAGTGATCAAGAAGCCTCGGATTACCGTCAGAGNGATAAAGACTTTTACCACGAGGCTGAATCCATTTCTGGTAAGTAGCTTCTAAATTTGAGTTTTTGTGTGTTTGTTAGATTGTGTTTAGACTGATAAACTGCTTAATCTAGGAATGAGTGATCAAGAAGCCTCGGATTACCGTCAGAGTTTAGGAATTCGTGTATCCGGTTTTGATGTTCCTAGGGCAGTTAAGACCTTTGAGGATTGTGGATTTGCTACTCAGATTATGAGTGCTATCAAGAAGCAAGCTTATGAGAAACCTACAGCTATTCAGTGTCAGGCTTTACCTATTGTCTTATCTGGTAGAGATGTTATTGGCATAGCGAAAACTGGTTCGGGTAAGACTGCAGCTTTTGTTCTTCCCATGATTGTGCATATTATGGATCAGCCGGAACTTCAGAAAGAAGAAGGTCCAATTGGTGTGATATGTGCTCCAACTAGAGAATTGGCTCATCAGATATTCTTGGAAGCGAAGAAATTTTCCAAAGCATATGGACTACGAGTCTCTGCTGTGTATGGTGGAATGTCTAAACATGAACAGTTTAAGGAACTTAAGGCAGGATGCGAAATAGTTGTTGCTACTCCTGGAAGGTTGATAGACATGCTGAAGATGAAGGCTGTGACAATGACGAGAGCAAGTTATTTGGTTCTTGATGAGGCTGATCGGATGTTTGACCTCGGTTTTGAGCCACAAGTAAGGTCTATTGTTGGCCAGATTCGTCCAGATCGCCAGACTTTACTGTTTTCAGCCACTATGCCTTGGAAAGTTGAAAAGCTAGCTAGGGAAATCCTTTCAGATCCTATTAGAGTCACAGTTGGTCAAGTTGGATCAGCCAACGAGGATATTACACAAGTTGTCAATGTTATACCATCAGATGCTGATAAACTTCCTTGGCTACTTGAGAAGCTTCCTGGACTGATTGATGAAGGTGACGTATTGGTGTTCGCTTCTAAAAAGGCTACGGTTGATGAGATCGAAGCTCAGCTTACTCTAAATGGTTTCAAAGTTGCTGCCCTTCACGGAGATAAAGACCAGGCATCACGAATGGAAACTTTGCAGAAGTTCAAATCTGGAATCTACCATGTACTAATTGCCACCGATGTTGCCGCCCGAGGTCTTGATATCAAGTCGCTTAAGACAGTGGTTAATTACGACATTGCAAAAGAAATGGACATGCATGTACATCGTATTGGTAGAACTGGTCGTGCTGGTGACAAAGACGGGGTTGCGTACACCCTTGTTACACAGAGAGAGGCTAGATTTGCTGGTGAATTGGTAAACAGTCTGGTCGCTGCTGGTCAGAATGTGCCTCCAGAACTCATGGATCTCGCCATGAAGGTAATAATAAAAGCTCTTCTTCGTTGACATCATTATATTCTATAGTTTTCCTCTTTTCGTAGCTTCTATCATGATATGATTATTGTTCATTCTATAGCTCAATTTCACAGCTAGTTTCATTTTTGCATATATACAAACATGATTGTTGAGTGAAATTATTCTTTGTAAATCAATAGGATGGACGATTCAAGTCCAAGCGTGACGGGAGAAAAGGAGGTAAACATGTTGTCAGTGTTTTCCTTGCATATATGCTTCTGTTTTTTGTAAATGGAATCCATCGAAAAGGAGGTAAACATGTTGTCATTGACCTCTTCAATCTCTTGTCTCACAGGTGGGAAGAAAGGTCGAGGACGAGGTGGAGGAGGAGGGGGAAATAGAGGAGTACGAGGAGTTGATTTTGGTCTTGGTATTGGATTTAATTCGGAATCAAGTGGTACACCGTCATATGCTGCTGCACCAAGTAGAACAACTGCACCAAGTAGAACCAGTGCACCAAGTAGAAGCGGGGCAATCAATTCCGTGAGAACTGGAGTAATGGCCCAATTCAAGAATAGCTTTGTAGCTGCTACGCCATCGAGCTCACAAAACCAAGGTTATCCGAACAAGAGACCATCTCTAATGGGATTTGTCTCAGGTGGAACAATTGGTGGAGACATGGGTAGAACTCAGAGTCAAGCTCCTCCAGCAGCAACTACTCATAACGCTTCATTACAAACTTCGAATCAAACCAATACGCAGAGGTTTGATTGATTCCTTCTAGTCTCACTGATTTCTAGTAAGGCTTGATTTGTTAGTTTTCTGTACCTCATTGGTTTATATTATATCATACTGTTGCAGTTCTGGAGATCGGCCTAGAGAGAGGAAAAGAAGATCTGGTTGGGATAATTGAGCTTGTGATAGTTGTTGTGTTTTACTTTTTACACAACAGAGTAGCACAATCTTGTTGTATAATTTGTTTTGGAAAATATTATTTATCCTTCCTGTTTCACCTTTCGAAGATATAAATTTCCATGTTTGTTAAACAAGTTTTTTTATCTCACAGAAAAAAAAAAAAAACTTTATGCAACTTCAAAATACAAACAAGCTGATCAAAAGGGTTCAAATTACAAAGCAAATTCATCAAAAAGACAATTTAATACAAAAGGAAGTAAAGCTTTTCACATGTCTTGAAGCAAAGTGACGGACATGATCTCTATTGGTGATTTTGGTTGGTATTGTTCATCTGTGTCAACATCTTCGATTTCCTGAACAACATTTTGTCCTTTGGTAACTCGAGCAAAGACAGTCAGTTTCTCGTTAAGATCAGTGATTGGAGCCGATAGGATGAAGAACTGGAATACTCCTTGCTCGTTTTTAGCTTTAGGGGTTCCCACCATGAATTCTTCTTGTTTCAAACTGATGAAAGACGCAAAAGAGTTCCATAATTAGCCTGAAACAGAAGAATCTAAGATTTCTCCATATGATTAAAGGTACCAACCTGGTATCGAGATTCTTCCTTTGGAGTGCCCAATCTTTGACAGCATCAAACTCGCTAGAGTCACCAGCTTGAATCATAGAATGCTTCACAACTCGCCGGAATGAGAAACCTTTGAAATACCCATCTTGGCTGCACACACAAAATTTAGACAAGAGAGGCAAATATGTTATTGGGTTGAGAAGGTTTTCACTAACCATAGTTTCAGGAACTGGTCTACAACATCGGGAGCAGAATCCTTGAACAGCTCAATGGTCACTGAACCTTTACCCGTATCTAAGGTCTAGCAAATCAACAAAAGAAATATACATTAAGCAAACACTAAACTCAACAAACCATAATCTACTTAAAGAGACTAAAACTCACAGCGAAACGCGGAGCATTGGTAGTCTTCATTCCCGGGAAGGGTGTGTCCTATACAGATCAACCATTTACCACATATAACGAAGCAGAAAAGGTAAAGACAAATTCATAAGATAAGATGCTTATACCTCAAGAACTGATCTACCATTGTGAGTTGGGATCTCAGATCTGTAAAACAAACAAACATAAATACCAAGAACGTATCAGAAATGATCGTGAACTTGTTCAACTAGTCCCAAGCAAATGAGATTTACAGAACCTTTGGGTCCAACGTCTGTAAGCAGAGAAGAGGACGAAGACAGCCAACAAAACAGCCAAACTGTAAATGACGATACTTGTTATGCTAACACGAGACGGTCCTTTCTTCTTCTTGCTTTGTTGTAATAAAGCTTGAGGCTTGATCTTCGCCATTACAAAACTTCAGATCCCAAAAACTCAAAATAAAAAAAAGGAACAAAAAGACTAAGGTATCTGAGATCGAAGAATCTGAAGATTCCGAAAATTTACAGATCAATCCAAACTTCTTCAAGTAAAATCGAAATCTGGAAACGAAGTTGTTAGTAAAGACTCACCTTTTCTTCTTCTTCTTCTTCTTCTTCTTCGTCAGTTAGAAAACGTTGAGTTTGTGAGTGATTTGGTTTCTTTTAAGGAAGATGACGAGTCGACATAACCCTCTGTTTCCTCCACAGGCACTTGAATTTGAAAATGATAGCTAAGCAAATGAAATTCATTCACTATCCACTGAAATTAAATTTTTAATTCCTTTTTTTTTTTGGTTTTTTGAAACTTTGAAAGATATTTCTAAACTCCCTTTAAACTTGCTATAGTAAATAATGTCGAAAATTGTGTGAAAATGAATTAATTACAACTTTTCTACTCTTCTTGTATAATATTCTCGAGTCTTGAGCATTTTCAAAACTACTTTGTTTAGTGAGGTTTCCTGCATTGAAACAAATATGGATGATAAGACCACTCGTATCAGAAGTAAGTATTACCTTACAGACAGAATCAATTGTTACCTGAGACAAATTTATGGACAGGTCGTTTCAACAGCTAGTCTCGTTACAGAATGTACTAAATTGCTCTCCTGATCCTGGAACCACACACATATACTCTTCTTGTAAGATACTATTAAAAAGAAATGGAAGTCGAAGTGTGTCAAAGCGGCACATTCTAGAAGTGATCTCTAACCGCTGTGATTAAGGACGGTTGTTGGAGTTTACTACTCTGTTGCAATAGATCAGACTGAACTTGCTCGCTGCTTTCGATTGCCTCTTGGCTCTGATTGTTTAACAGGGGAGATTCAGGTTTTATATCTTGTTGTCTTGTTTGCTCTTCGAACCATTTCTCGAACAAAGAGTACTCCTCGGGTTTCTCCCACTAAGCGTTCATCCATATAATCAGCCTAACTAGCCATGGCCTCAGTGTAGTACACAATGGAAGAGGGAAAAAGCATTACCGTGCTTTCGCAAGTGATGCAATGGAAGTAATACTTGTTCCCATCTGGACAAGTGTGTTCACTCCAGTCACACTCAGGGCTCATTGTATTTTGTTCTTCAGAAATTGCATCTGAATGACTAGAAGTCTTCTGACCGTTGCTCCTAGTCTACAAAAAGGTAGTAGTCACATATATGAGAGAATACGCAGATGTGTATATAAGAGATTTTACGAAACCTAAAACCGTCAAAATAGACTCATGGTTCATAGTTCAAGATCCTTCTACCATTAGCAGATCCTACACGCAGAGTAGTACCTCGAAGCTGGCTGTCTCAGAACTTAGATGCTTTTCAATATTTTGAGGTAGAATATCTTGACGCAGAGGTTTGTGAACCTCAGATGCTGCTTGAGGATTTTGCGGCGGAAAGTGATTTGGCTGCGAAGCGAAATCATGATGCTGAACGACTCTAGGAGCTGCAGGTTCATTGTTCCCCCACTGGGGATATGGTTGTGGGTGCCAGTTTGGCTCAAATTGTTGCATTCCAGGTGGAGCGTTAAAGGGAGGTCTGAAGACACGGAACAAACCAAATATATTGAGCGACACCAGTAAGGTTGTAAGAACCAAGAAGATGAGTTTGCAACTGAAGATAAAACTAGGCAAATCCTCAAATACATAATGTAGAGATGGAACAGTAAACGGTCAAACCTTTGTTCTCCAAAACGGGGTTTTTTAGGATCTGCAAATCTAACAATCAGAGGCTGGTCAGAACCCTGAAAGGAAGACAAAAAACACAGGAAGTCATGAACAGTGGACGTGTAATAAACATTGAGAGATACAACAAC
Source organism: Aurinia saxatilis (assembly GCA_900406295.1). Classification (NCBI taxonomy): domain Eukaryota; kingdom Viridiplantae; phylum Streptophyta; class Magnoliopsida; order Brassicales; family Brassicaceae; genus Aurinia; species Aurinia saxatilis. Next base: position 8,821 of record OVAP01003763.1, read on the forward strand.
GAACTATCTGAACTACCCGCATGGTAAAGACTCCATTTAAACCTTTGATTGCCGCTAGTGCCATATCCCTATTAGCAAACTGAACAAATGCATACCCTGCACAGAGCAAAGAAGCTGGGTATAAGCAGCTTTAATTATGTTTTGATAGAGCGACTTAACAGTTTACGAGGCTACATGGAAGTTTTACAGTCCGTAATTGAGCATATGTAGTTTTCAAAATCATAACTGCAAACAATTTAAATGAGTATGTCTGAAGGAAGACTAGGAAGTATGATTCAAGGTCAAGCACCAAGATATATAAGGGCAATGAACATACCCTTACAAAACTTCATGTCGTCGAGTGCCATATAAATATCTTCAATGCCTCCGTACGTAGAAAATACCTGAGAAGAGGACACTCTGAGAGTTTACTGACAGATGAAGCCAGGGAGAACAAATCAAAGTAAAAAATTTGAAGGATAACTGGAAACACACATGGTTCTGTCAATCTTCAGGTACAAAAAAAAAAAATCAGATTAACTGAAAATTAAAACGTAAAAGGTCTCCTTCCATACCTCATGGACTTCCGTTTTTGTTGTCTGTCTGTTGAGGCATCTAACATATAGTTTTTCTGCAACTTGAGGTGTGGGAAAACCTATAGTTCAGATGACAAGAGAATACACTAATGAGAAAAAGAGGAGAGCAGCTTCTGTACTCAGGAACTTGTGAAACTTGCTCATCTCTACTAATGAAAAGGAGAACGAGAAGCACTCGAAAGGCATGCGACCATCACATACTAACTAAGGTAAAACATGATTTTGTTTCCAAAGATCCCATCATAAACAACCAACCATGTAGCCTTCATATATTTACGTTCTATCTAATTTTGATGTTCCTAAAAGTAAGAAAGCACAGTCTTACCAATCCGTTCCCGTTCCCGTTCCCCACCGGCAAATCTGACCTTGACTGGAACCATTTCCTGTAATAACGAAAAATATACAAAATTTTGAAAAGAATCGAAATCAGTGAGGAAATGTTTTGAAACATAGCATTGGAGCTAAAACCCACCCCAGGAAAGGTATACTGCTCTGTTAAAGCTGCAATAGCGGCACTACCCTCTTCCATCTTTCTGTACTTAACAAAACAGTAAGCTGCAACAATACATATAAGAATTCTATAAGCAAAAAACTACAAATTCCCACAAGCAAGAAGAACAATCAAAGGGAGTAATTACAACCTGCTCGTTCACCAGTCATCTTATCTTTAGGTAGAATGATCTCTATCACATTCCCATATTTCTCAAACACTTGACGAACCTGATACATAAAACACACAGTGTCATCAAACAATCACACTTGAAAAAAAAACATAATAATAATCCCAAGAAACAAACTCCACCTCATCTTCAGTGGCTGTCTTTGTAACCGGCGCAACATACAACTTAGCAATCCCACCATTATCAACAGTCGGATCTTCACATAGACAAACAACAAAAACACAATCTCATAAACTCAAAGCAAGCTTCTTGGTACACTAAAGTTTACACCTTTATGAGCAGAAACAACATAATTTGGAGATAACCTGGAGAAAATCCAGTAGCTGATTGAGACCGTCGCTTCCTCAAGCCACCAGGACTAAACCCATTATTATTACTCGGTGGTTGTGGTTGTGGTTGAAACGGAGGAGGAGGAGTTTGATCAACCATCATAGTGTTGGGTGGCTGTTGTTGTTGTTGATTGGAGTAATGATGAGGCTGGTTAAAACGGTGATCTCTGTTGTCGTTTTGTGGGTACTGGTGAAATCCCACGGCGGCGATGTGATGATGAATCTGATGATGAGGAGGAGGATTGTACTGATTGTTGTTATGATAGTACGGAACTTGTTGTTGTGGTGGTGGACCAGTGAAGTTGTTTGTTACGCGTCTCTCCATCTTCTAATTGAGTCAATGAATCGTAGGTCGAGATTGTGATCGGTAAATTTCTCCGGCGCCGGTAGAGAGAGAGAGAGGAAGAGGAAGAGGTACAGAGAGTTTATTGGTCTTAGGGGTTTCTTTGTACCGGACTCAATTTTGATTCGGTTAAATAAAATCTGAGTACTGAAACCACGACGTTTTTGCAAAAAGATTTTCGTTTAGGAATGTTTTAATCCACATTAATTAGTTACGAGTAAGACTTATCTACTAGAAGCACTGTAAATCGAATCAAAACTTTAAACTTGTATACTCATCTTTATGTTGCCACTTTGAGTGTACTAACCCATACATTTTTTTAGTACTAACAACTACTCAAATATCGGATAATCCAAAAACCCTCGAATCAAAAACCATATTGAACATTTTAATTTTTAACTCAACTAAATTACCACTAAACTTTGGTATAATAATTAATTAAAAAGATTCTGTAAAATATAATTGATACAATCATACAAGCAACATTTCTGGTGGTTTTTTTTTTTTTGGTTCAAAAGAAGTGGACATCACTAGAGTCTTGTTGCTCTAAAGCAATAGAAGCAAGTGCGAGTCTATAAGCACAAGATCTTAAGTTTCTTACCAAAACATAAATCTCTTTCTTCCTCCTTTTTACATCTTTGTCTCTCCATTGCTCTTCTCTTAGTCTCCCTAACAACACTGCATCACAGAGAGCTTCTGCCGTCAGTTTTTTACTGCATATTGAGACAAGTTTGAGCGATCAGAAACCAAACCAGTCTAATCAAGATTTTGTGGGTTTCTTTGTTTTTTACCTCCCACAGACAAATCCTGTTGTTATGAACCCGATTGGCCATCTATGTGATTGCTTTGCAAGAGTGTCTTCAGGGCAATTTAGTTCCCATGTTCCAGAAGGTTGTTCTCGGAAGTAAGAACTCACAGAAGATTGAGGGATGGTAACACGCACTTCTTCTCCTTCACTGCGGTTGTAAAACATAAATCAATATACGCGAAATGTGATTAGAATTTGATGGAATATGATCTCTTGAAGATGTTACCTGGATTTTAGTACTGATAGGTCCGCGAGAGATGGTGCATACAACCGCACCTTCTTCAAAAGAACCTTCCTTGAAAGCGTGAAGTAGAACTCTGACGAGGCAGAGTTTATTACTACTCGGATGGATCTGAGCTCTTGCTTTTATTTCATCTTGTTGAAGCGTCTTCATTAGATTTGTGTTCGGTTTGAAAGTGTTGAGAGGAAATAAAAGCATGTTGTCACTCGTGAACGTTTGGAAAAAGCTACTCAATGAATCTGATGTCCTTTGCCACAATACCATCAAACAGATTACCACCAGCACTGGATATGTCAATTCCATTTGTCTCGTCGCCTGCAAGCTTTTGATTGGAACGCGTGACATGGATACTATTCCATGGAGGTGGAATGGGAATTCTGGAAGGTCTAACGGCAGGAGGGCACCGTTGTGCCTTTTCCTCCAATTCTGCAACTTCTCGATCATTGTCAAAGAAGAATATGCTTTGCAGTCAGGAAAATCTGATGGGAAAAAGGGCAAACCCGCCTGAAACATAAAATGATAAGTTTCAGACATTTTTCAAATCTACAGTTTATCTAGTTTACATAGCAAAAGAATCTTGACATTAGAGACTTTAAATATAAGAGAGCGAGAATATACATCACAAGAAACCCGGCGTTTCTCCCTCTGACCTATTGCATGAGCTCCCTTTGAAATAAAGGTATTCCAGAAGACTTTGATCCAACTAAGGGGGAGTATAAGAGACCATCTGAAAGAAAATAATACTTAATTGTGGATCATTAAGGACCTTGACTGTAAATAAAATCACAGAATAATTCCATGAAATGCAAATTACCCAGTAGGTGCATTCCCTTTTTTATGTTTGAGAATCAGTAAAGGACAAGACCTCGAACTCCTTAGCCTGCTTGACACCTTTGGAACTTCAGAAGCTGGATCATCGATGCAAAGAGAATCCAAACGACTTTGATGCTTTTCCCAACACAATATGCTCTCATCTTCTAGAGGGGTCAGTTCAGTATTTGCATCTCACTAGCATTTACAAACTTCTGGAAATGTTTCAGCCTCAGTTTTGATTGTGGTTACAAGTGATTCAGTAGGCTCAGTTTTGGTTGTGGTTTCACCTGAATCGATAGGCTCAGTTTTGGTTGTGTCAACTGACACTGCACTATCATCACGTGGATTATTACGGGTTAACCGTGGATTCATGACAAACCTTGCTAAGATAGTAGGAGATGATATATCCTCCTCGCTAAACATATCAACAAAGTTCTCAATTTTAGGTTTTGTCATCGAACACTTTCTTAAAAAAGAGGGGTCCTTTGAGCTACTGCAAAGACAAACAATTTAAGATAAATCTTCCTTCCTCTATTAGCGTTCTTGCAAACCATAATCTATTCACTTAGATAGCTTACCTTGTAACATGATGCAGGGTCTTTTGAAGAAGATGAGATGCCTTTGGGCCAAAAATCTCCAGTTTTCCAAGCTGACCTTCAAGCAAAAAGCAATCAACTGAGACACCTGTTTCCGTCAACTGAATAGAAAAACTTTAGGTGTCAATATCTCCACAAGAATATCTAGAGCATGAAGCAAACTACTAACGGAAAAATGTCCGCTAGGGACACCTAAAAATAACCACTAAGCAGAAAAACAAACTACCTGTTTCTGACAAGCTAGTTTTAGAGAAGTATATCCCTCACTAAAGGAAGCAGCATGGATCCACACCCAAAGTTTCCGAAAGTTTACATGATCTCCATTAACATTTCCTACACTGTCACCCCTTCCCCCTCATCTCTTCTCTCAGATAACTGAGAAGGTCTCCACATATAAATTACAGGAGCAATCGGCTGAGAAACTGGTTCGACATGATAAAGCTAAAGAAAAATAAAACATGACCCATTACAACCTGCTTAAGTTGTTGTTTCCCATTTAAAAAAAGAAAAAGAAGTGAATTCACAAAATCTTTATACCATGGCGCTTTCATAACTAAGGCCTGCGAGAACAGAGGCGGAAACTTCCTTCAAATGAGATGACGGAGAAGGCTACAGTACCATGCTTAATATTGACAAGAGTGAGGCCTGGAAAATTCAAAGTAAAAAAGCATCAAGAATATATTATATGTCAGGACACATTTGATACAATTTATAAGGTAAAATGACTACCTCTGGACCGTCCAATTGCACAACAATGTGATAACTTACATCATGCACAAGAACACCTTGCCCTAGAATGCTTCAAGACATCTCTGGATCCCCCTTCCACTAAAACCATGACGCAAAAAAACCTTAAATTTCACAAAAGGCTCAAGCTTTTCTGTACTTATGAGAAGCAACTAGACTACAAAATTTGAAATTTACCTTCCATGCAACCCAAGAGGAAGGTAAAGCGTACCAAACATGTGTTCTCAACCTTTTTGTTCCATCATTAGAAGTACTAAACCCTGATTCTGGATTCCCTTTAAGCTCCATTCTCCTCTTAACTCGTCAAGACATCTTTCTTTCACAGTCTCCTGATACTTTTTGGATCAATGACTCTGATCTTTGCCTTCTTACGTTACGTCTCTTGGCAGGTTCATAATTGAAAGAACTGGTTCTTCTCCTCTTGTTCCTCTTGGACCGAAAGTCCTTGTTCAATCGATCAGACACAACTGAGTGAAGAGACTCGAGCTCGGATGCTCGAGCTTCCGCAAAATTCTGAGCATTAACTTGGCGAGGAGCACCATCTTTTTTCTTATTGTTCCCATTAGTAAAACTAGCCATTCTCGAATACTCAGAACCCAAAAAAATCCAAACTTTTCCAGGATTCTTAGAAGAAAAATACTTACTATGAAGGGCTTGATGTGATTTATAATCTCAAAAGCTATGTTAATGTTGAAGGAATTTGGTTCAGGCAATTTAACGAACAGTTGGCGCGCAAGAAAAGGAACTGCGACAGACACTGGTTTGATGGTTTTGTGGATTCGAAAATCAGTGGAGGAACGTAACACGTTAAAGACGAGATAAAGAGTTTTGGTCGGAAAATTTGGAAGTTTTACAGAAACTGAAGTTGGTAATCGAAAGACGAAGGCTGGAACTCTATGTAAAACAGAGGAATATGGAGTAATACTTGAGTGAAAAAAAAAGAATAGAATAATATTAGTTAGAGGAAAAAAAAAACTTTCAGGGTAATATTATTCCTCTCCTCTTTTACAGGAGAATAAATTTCAGAGTAATACTGATTTTATTCCTCTATTATATGGACCCTACAAGAATTCCTCTAAATTTAATATTTTGACCATTGGTGTAAATTTAGCATAACTCAGAGTAATTGTAGATTACTCTGAAATTTGTTACTCTAATCATACAACCAGTTGCACCCGAAGATGAAGGTTTTGTATTGGTTACTTAAAGTTGGTAATCGAAAAAAAAAAACTTGTATGGTTTTTATTAATTTTTTCTTTATTGGGCCTAAATTTTTGTATTAGTTATTTAAAGTAATGGACTTTGTACCCAATACATCGAAGAAAATCATCTCTTTTTTTTTAACCTCACAATATTTTAATTTTTTTTTTTTTTTTAAGTAAAACCTGTTGGAACTTCAAAAACTTATTAATTTAGAAGATAGAGATCTCATCGAGTTGACCAGTTCAATAAGATTGAACAAGAGTTGGAGACCACAGAGAGTATAGGTGCGGATCTGCACCTATGGAGGAATCATAAAGAGGAATATAGACATAAGTTTCAGACATATGAGACATGCGAGCAGGTTTGAAGTCACAAGCCAAAGTTGTTATGGAGCTCTGGAGTCTGGTTCAAGTATGCACTACAAGAAAACACAGTATTTGCGAGGGCACGATTTGTCGCAAAATCGTCGCAAATCCGGGTGTGCGACAACTTTGCGTCGAATCTCTGTCCGTCGCAAATCGCTCATTGCAAAACAGGAAACGTCGCTATTTCGTCGCAAATTTGCGACGGCATTGCGTCGGTGACATTGTGCGTCGAATTTGCGATTGGTAAAGTTTAGCGACGCCTTGCGAGGAGTTTGCGATTCTCCGTAATGCGACGATTGTGCGAGGTAGATAATGCGACGGCTTTGCGAGGGCTAAGTTTGCGACCGATTTGCGACGTACACTTTTCCGACGGCTGTGCGACGAAGTGTTTTGCGACGGCTTTGCGAGGGCTAT
>OVAP01003764.1:0-15934 GCA_900406295.1 Aurinia saxatilis
GTTATTAAAACTAAACCCTAAGTTTATAAGGGTTTAACCCTAAATGCTAAACCCTAAGTAAATCATAAACTCTATAATTTTACTAAATCCTAAAATCGTAAACCCTAGCAAATATATCATTTATAATAAAAAAATAGTTTTAGTAAAATGAAGGATATAATGATATTAATATAAAAAGGGTGGATATATATGATTAAAAAATATGTGATTATATGTGCTTAGTGAATATGTAAAGTTATGTCTATTTGTAATTCTCTCCTATTTATTTTGGAAAAATTAATAAATGAAAATCTTGTATCAATTTAAACGAAAATTTAATCAGTTTATTAATTAAAATTGGCCAACTTGTCCATTAAAATCGGCTAAATTATTTTTAGAAACAATTATTAAATGAAATTGGAAAATTAATTAAATCAAATAAATGTCAGAAAAGAGGAACTGACACGTAAACCAAAAAAGCTTCTCTCTTAGTATTAAAAAGATATATTCTGAAATAACTCTAACGTAATACCTAGAGCTTTGAACGCATACAGAAATAAAATATTGGATCTATGAAACGTTTTGTAAATGCGCCAACCAAAATAAAATATTGGATCTTTATTTAATTTATCAAAGTTTCTAGTCAATGATAAGTTAGTCAAAGATTCTTTAAAATAAACATTAAATAATAGACCTACATCGATCATGTAACTAAAGTATTGTCTCGGAGATCTCGCTCGAACCACATGATGAAAGATATTACAAAATGGGAAACTATTTTTAAAAAAAGTATGGTTTTATACTTATTTTTTTGTTTTAAAAAAAATATTATTTTAATTTTTCAATAGATTTTTAATGCTAAATTTCTATTTTAATCTAAAAAAATATATATATGAACGGACAACTTATTATTTAGACGTATAACGAAGTTTTTACTATGTTTTATTAATTTGTGTGCAAAGAATCAAAACGATACTCTTTAAAAAACGGAAAGGGTATTTTATGGTAAATATAAGTCATATAGAAGAGAGTATCAAGACCGAAACTCTTGGAAAGATAGCAAAATAAACTCGTGTGAGTGGTTTTTTATTTTTTTTGGCACCGAGGTTTAGTAGATTATGGTGATTTAGTGTTAGATTAATGGTGATCTAAGGTTAAGTTATTGATTTCCTTAAAATTTTGGATCATAATAATTGCTTATACTTGATCATTTCTAATTGACCTCAGACATTATTCTTATTCAGAAGATTTTGATAAAATATTTGAATGAACAAATTATTTAATTTTGCTTCTTTAGTCATTAGGAAATAGAAGATGATGCTAAGGAGGTTATTGGTTTATGGAACTTATGTTTAATTGCTTGGAGAATAGTGAAATTATTAATTAACAAAGTGACTAAAACCATGGTAATAACTTAATCGGTTGAAAATGTGCAAATATTTCATAAGTATAATTAAACGAAATTGATTTCCTGTATCAACTGCGTTTCCCAAATGAATGTCTTTTTAATATGGTGTTTGAGCACTGATTGAGAGAGATCAAAGAAAAAATAAAATAGCGCGATCGAGAAATGGATACCAGTAAGGGTGTTTCTCAACCTTTTTTTTATTTTTTGGACCACACAGAAAGTAAAAAGGATACAATACTCAGGACCAAAAAAAAAAACGATACAATACAAAGAGTAATTAAGAAGAGAGAACATGATGATAGACTTGAAACATAATCTTAACATATTGTCTTGGTGTTTAACGCAGCTAAAGCAATGTAATAACTTACTCCAAGGTATGCATCACGAGGGACATTTTGTTACTTTACAGAGGGAGTAAGTCGATGAATGTGTAGTATGTAAGTGTGCGTTAGCGGTTATCGTAACTTATATCGTCTGGTTATACTTAGCCGGACATGGAGAGATCTTCAAATCGCTGCCCTCAGCATCATACTGACGTAAAGCTAAGGAAAAAAGAAAAATGATACCAACACAAAAATAATTAGTAGTAGTTTTTCTTTTAGCTTCCACAAAAATAATGTTATTGCCTTTATAATGAACACTAAATACATGTTTTAAGAAAAAGAGAAAATTAATAACACATTACTACTTACGATCGCGAAAGTAGGAAAGAAAAAGAGTGACACAAGGAGAAGAAGAAGCAAAGGCTGGACGTGAGAAATGGCCATTGATATTAGCTCCTGGATCTCTTTAGAGAAATATATTTATCTGTTGGTGGTATATAGGTATAAGCTTGCAGCTTGCCTATTGTTTTATAGTCGGGAGCTTGTATGATCTTGCTGAATTATTGGGTCAAATCAAAATAATACCCTTATATTATAATCTCCCATGTTATACATGCGCCAAATTAACATAATTAAAAAATATTAAGAGAAGGATTAAGTTAAGATTTCACTAAGAAAGAGATCATTATTAGGCCCTTTTTACAATGTATAAAAGAGTATTTATAAGAACACAAACCTTAAACCATAAATCTTAAACCCCGGCAATTGTGTTTTGATGAATTTCTTACTTAAAAATAATAATAAAAATANTTAAGAGAAGGATTAAGTTAAGATTTCACTAAGAAAGAGATCATTATTAGGCCCTTTTTACAATGTATAAAAGAGTATTTATAAGAACATAAACCTTAAACCATAAATCTTAAACCCGGCAATTGTGTTTTGATGAATTTCTTACTTAAAAATAATAATAAAAATAAATAAAAGGAAAAGAGATAGTTGGGAGTCTCTTATACAAGACATTATATATGATTGCATGGTTTAAAGTTTTATTATAACTTCTAATTTAATATGTATCTTTATTTTAGACCAAAATAAAAGATTGGATCTTTATTTTATTTCTCGTAATTCGAGTGAATGATAAGTTAATCAAGGTTCTTTTGGAAATGTACTTAAAATAATAGACCTGCATCGATCGTGTTAATTATATTGTTTCGGAAATCTCGCTCGAACCACATTTCAGCAACTATATTTTGGATAGTCAAATATCGGAAGCTTTTTATTCCTCCCAAATAAATTATACTAGAAGATACCAAAATAAATGGTATCATGGGAGGTCAGATAAGGTTGAGCAAAGAAACGTTGTATACAAATATTTCTTTGAACAGCCATATTTTAACATTCTGGCGCATCACGCATGCATAACACGGGAGATATATAGTAATATCACTTTGATTCTGGTGTATGCATACCATGGGAAGATTATAATATATATAGGGGTATTATTAAAATCATACAAGCTCCCGACTATAAAACAATAGGCAAGCTGCACGGTTATACATACACACAGACAAATATATTTCTCCAGAGAAGATCAAGGAGCTAAATAAATATCAATGGCCATTTCTCGCGCCCAGCCTTTGCTCCTTCTTGTCCTCGCCTCACTCTTTTTCTTTCCTACTTTTGGCCGTTTCCAAGACTGCAATTGTAAGTAGTGTTATCTAAAAACATGTATCTAGTACTGTTGATTGAAAAGACAACTACGTAGGCATTCTAATTTGTGGAAGTTAAAAGGGAAATTAATCATAGTAAGGTGTTGGTGTCATTTTCTTTTCATTTTGTAGGGCATCCATATCATCCCATAACGGTCACTGCTCTGGAGATCTCCCCAAATCCGGTTAAGGATGATCGGATTGTAAACTTTACAATAACCGCTGACACTGGTAAGTAATTTCCCTTAAAAAAGCTTTTTGATGACATGACAGGATTGTATCTTTGGGACAAAAAATTAATAGACTATATATATATTGGTATGCACAGACCATATCATCTATGATGCTGGAGTAACTGTAAATCTCAGGATTTCATCTACCAAGGATATGGGCCTGAGTCCACATTTATCGCATTACTCCCTCAGTAAACTAACGACATTCCCAATTTCTACAAAAATCTTTAACTTTACTTTATCTACCGTCATTCCTACTGATATAAACTATGGAGTAAGTTTTGATTTTACAAATTACATATACAATCTTGTTTTGGTTGACTTTTCTGATGTTCTAACAAGACCTTTTTTAATTTTTTTTAATTTTGAATACGTACCTTAATAGGGTTCTGCTTTAGCGAAATTAAGCATCACTGAGATGCCAGATCTTGAGACAAAGCAAATGATGTGCATCTGGTTCACTTTTAAAACAAGTCATACTCAAGCTACGGTGTGAAACTAAATATGTTTCAAGTATATCATGAGTCTCTCTCGATCCTTAATTAATTACTCTTTGTATGAAAAAATTTCACTTTATATCCTTTTTACCTTCTGTGTCGTCGAAGAATTAAAAAATAAAGGGTTGATAATTATGCTTGGCTATGCTCAATGCAAAATGGCAACTATTTTTTTATGTTTTCCCTTGCCCACTTCGAGATAGATAGGCAAATTTCTAAAGCTTTTATTTCTCCTAGATAAAATATGCTACAAGAGAGAATCAAGACCGAAACTCTGTAACATAGCAAGATAAATGGTATGGTGTAAGATAGGTGGAGCAAACAATAAAACCTATAAAAAAATATTTTTTTAAAAAAGATATAACATTGCTCTCATCGTAACTATGACTTACAATTTTTTTATAGATCTGGGGATGTAAGCATGACAGGAAAACAACATTATTCTAAAGCCATAGTTTAATGTTCTTGTGTGTGCATACGATGGGAGATTATAATATAGAAATACTACTCTGATTTAACCCATTAATTCAGCAAAATCATACAATCTCCCGACTATAAAATAGGCAATCATTCAAGCCTATACATATATATCACAAACAAAAAAAAAATATATATATATAGATATATCAAGGAGCTAATATCAATGACTATTTCTCACGTCCAGCCTTTCCTTCTTCTTGTCCTTGTGTCACTTTTTTTCTTTCCTACTTTGGGCGTCTTCTTCTACACCTGCGATCGTAAGCAGTGTGTTATTTATTTGATCTTTATCTAAATACATGTTTTTAGTGTTGAAAAATTAAAGAAGACAATTAATCTAATTTGTGCAAGTTAAAAGAAAAATGGGATAATCATAGTGAGGTGTTGCCGTGTTGGTGTCATTTTTCATTTCCTTTTGTAGCTCTTTATAAGTATCCCATTCAAGTCAGTGTTGTGGAGTCCTCTCCGGATCCGGCTAAGTTTTCAGTAAACTTTACGATAACTGGTAAAACAAGTAAGTAAATTCCTTTAATGGTTCTTTTTTTTTTTGCAGGGGGATAAAAATACTCCTCCCTTCCGAAAAAAAAATTTTTTTATGATTTTTTACGATTTCTATGCAATTTTAAACTAGATTGTAAATTTAAAGAAATAATAATTGAATTTTGTTTGATATTATAAATTACTATTGATTTAAAGTTATTGAAAAAAAATTGTGTTGAAATATTATGTATTTATTATTAAAAAATTCATATATATGAAACGTTCAAAAAATCTATTAATATAGAATGGAGAAAATAATATATTTTTTAATGAATTGGTATGAACAGGTAAAGTCATCTCTGATGACGAAATAACTGTAAGACTAGAGATTAGACCTATCAAGGACAAGAGCCCGAGTCCACATTCATGGGATTACTCCCTCTGTAATGTAACGAGATGTCCAGTTGTCCCTGGTCGGTTTACGCTTACTTTCTCTGCCATTCTTCCTTTTGATATCATCAAGAATGTAAGTTTTGCCTTTACAGAATTCTATATAAATTCTGAAAATTCAAATCTCGATTTGGTTGACTTTTTTGATGATCTAAGACGTTTTTTCTTCTATCTCTTTTGAATACCTTACAGCCTTATGCTTTAGCCACGGTACTCATGGACGATATGAAAATTATGTGCATCAGATTCATTGTTAGACTTGATCGGACCATCAGTCAAGTTACCGAATGATATCTATTTTTCAAGTCTATTAACCTTATACTATTGGTTAATTAGTAACTCAGTCTTACTGTTTTACTACTTTTATCTTTACTGTAATTGTAGTATAAATACTACTTGTAAACATTGCTTTACACTTAATGAAGAAAATATTATTCTTTCTCCAATGTTAATAAAGTCTATCATGAGTCTCTCTTCTTGATTACTCGTTATAGTAGTGTCTTTCAGTTTGTATCCTTTTTACCTTTTGTGTTGTCCAAGAAAAAAAGAGAGAGGGATAAATAGATATGCTTACTGATTTCCATTTTGCTGATTTGTCATAATCTGATATGATATATCCGGTTGAATTTTTTAAATTTGATATCAGTCGATGCTTACTAAAAATTCAACTGATATATGATATCAGATTATGACACGTATCAAATAAAATACTGGGTGACCATTATATTTCTCTTCCGATCATATATAGACCTACATCGATCGTGTCAATTTAACTATCGCTTCGGAAATTGCGCTCGAACCACATGATCAAACATGTGAAGTGCTTGGATTTTTTTGTTTCCCCACTTCGAGATAGATAGGTAAACATGTGAAGTTTTTTTTCTCTCCCATATAAATATGCTAGAAGAGAGAATCAAGTCCGAAACTTATCAAACAAATATATAACATTGCTTCATTGTAATTATGACTTACAAATATATTAAAAACATCCATAGTTTAATATTCTGGTGCATGCATAGCATGGGAGATTATAATATATAGGGGTATTATTTTGATTTGACCCACTAATATATCATCTCCCCGACTATAAAAACAGTAGGGAAACAAAGGCACAAACAGACAAGAAAAAAGAAAATCTCTAGAGAAGATCAAGGAGCTATAATATCAATGACCAAATCTCACGCCCAGCCTTTGCTTCTTCTTGTCCTTGTGTCTCTCTTTTTCTTTCCTACTTTGGGCCTCGATTTCACACCCTGCACTCGTAAGTAGTGTTCTTAATTCTCTCTCTCTTTTAAAATATATGTATTTAGTGTTGATTTAAATGACAATTACTATAATTTGTGGAAGTTCAAAGGAAAAATTATCATAGTTAAGGTGTTTGGTGACGTTATTTTCATTTTGTAGCGTTTTATTATCCCATTACTGTCAGTGCTGTGGATATCTCTCCAACCCCGATTAAGGATAACAGGATTGTAAACTTTACAATAACCGGTAACGCAAGTAAGTATATCTTTTAAAACCCTTTCGATGATTTTTTTCCGGATTTTCTAGTTAAAAATCATTTATCTTGGTATGCACAGACCAAGCCATATTTGATGATAAAGCAGCTGTAAGTCTCGAGATTAGGTCTACCACTCCTGGCAGTTGGATCACCCCACATGTTTCGAATTACCTCCTTTGTAGACTAACCAAATGCCCAGTTGTACGCGGTCCCTTGACGCTTACTTTCTCTACCGTAGTCCCTATTGATATATTCAAGAGTGTAAGTTTTGCTTTTACAAATTCCATCTGCATTTGAAATCTCCAATGATCTAACGATTTTTCTTTTTTCTACTTTTCTTGTTTTGAATACGTTAATAGTCTGATGTTTTAGCCACGGTAAGTATCACCGAGCTGGAAAATCTATCAAGGAAATTGATGTGCATCAGGTTCACTTTTAAATTGCATGATTCTATTAGTCAAGTTACCGTGTGAAATTATGTCAAGATCTATCTTAATTAAGTCTCTATCCTTGATTACTCTTTGTATGATTTTGTATCCGTTTTACCTTCTCTGTCGTCCAAGAAATAAAAAAAAGGTTGATTAATACGCTTGGTTACTGATTTCCATTTGTATATATCTCCATATACATATCCATATGATTAGTTGGTTAGCTAGTCCGTTAGATTATTTACATTGTGTATAGGTGATCGAGATCTACCTCCTCAGTGTGCACTTAATGAGGAACATTTATATGTTCTAGCTAAAGTAGAGAACATATCTATGTTCTAGATAATATGGTATCAGAGCATTGACGCAAAGCTCGACAAACGTTCCCTTCGCCAGTTTTTCATTCCATCGACCCACTTCTGAAATTTTTCAATCTTTGACCTAGATTCATCGGTGAATCGTTCTCCATCATCTGATCGATTCCAATTAATATTCGAATCAATTATTTATCCTATGAAAATAATTCGAATTACAAGATTTTGTGTAGATGTAACAACATGGTGAAGTTTTGGTTGCTTATTAAATTGTGTACAAAAGAAGATTTCTACAATTGTGCTTTACTTCAAGTCTGTTGCAAAGTTTTGGAAAGATTTGTCCTCTTGTCATACTGAGAAGAACTATTTAGTCTTCAAGGTGTAGATGGATCTATTGAAGAGTCGTTGGCAGAGAGAGACAAATCAGTGATAGTTAGTCAAGGCTCCTTTTGGATAAAGTAAAAAAAGATAGACCTACACATATCGTGTTAATTAAACTAAAGTTTCGAAAATCTCTCTCCCCAACTACATGATCGAATTAGATACTTTTTTATTTTGGAATAAAAATAATATATTTATTCCGGTATGAACAGACCAAGTCATCTCTGACGGAGCAACTGTAAATCTTGAAATGTTCAAGAGATGGCCTAAGTTTTGCGTTTACAAATTCCATTATCAATCTTTATTTCAAATCTCGATTTGGTTAACTTTTAATAATGTAATGAGATCGATCCCTTGTTTTTTTTCTTCTTTTATAAATCTAAACAGCGTTATGCTCATGCCACAGTAAGCATCACCGAGAGGCAAAATGATGTACATCAAGTTCATTGTTAAAATGTATGATTGTATTAGTCAAGTTACCGGGTGAAACTAGGTTTCAAGTTTATAATGAATCTTTCTCCTTAATTTCTGTTTGTATAGTATCTTTCAGTTTTAAACCTGTTTACCTTATGTATGGTCCAAGAAATTTGGAAAAAAAAAAGAAAAAAAGTGGATGGGAAACTCCCTTACTGATTTCCCTTTCTCGCTGTTTTAATTTTGGTCTGATCTCTCAATCGGTGCCCAAACACCTTTAAGACATTCATTTTGGCACCTATAGGTTTGTCATTATCAATTGGTTTGAGTAGTGCTTGAATCGGAACAATATAACATGGTGTATGAGAGAATGTACCGGCCTAAATTCTAGTAAGTCATTAAAAAAATATGCATCAACAAAATCAAAGAAGAATTTGTTTTAGGTTTTGAATTTAATTTTAAATATGAAATATACTTTTATATATATATATATATATATATATATATGGTGCACCAATGGTGTATATGCATGATTTATTGACGCCTAAAACTTTAAAAAAAAAAAAAATTACTTTTCAAAGACGTGTTAAAGACATATAAAATTGGATCTCAGAAACGTTTATAAATGCGCCAACCAAAATAAAATACTGGGTGACTTCCCCCTCTAATCAATGTTCATTTCAATAAACTAAAAATAATAGACCTACATATATCGTGTTAATTAAACTATTGTTTCGGACATCTCGCTGGAACCACATGGTCGGAAATTTCGGGTGATAGCAATGTTATAGCTCCTGTCTATAAAACAGTAGGCAAGCATACGTACACACCACAAGTCGGAAAAAAAATATATACTCCCTCCGTTTCATAATAAATGTCGTTTTAGAGATAAATTTTTGTTTCATTTTAAGTGTCGTTTTGTTTTTTCAATGCAAATTTATTACCAAAATTCCAATTTTATCCATATTTTTTATTCTTATTAATTACAAAAACCAAAGAATATAACATATTAAATAGGGGTAAAACGGATAATTTAATAGTTTTCTTAATTTGTGTAAAATATGTTAAAACGACACTCTTTAAGAAACAAAGTGGGTACTTCTCTAGATCAATAAATGGCCATTTCTCACGCCCAGCCTTTACTTCTTCTTGTCCTTGTCCCACTCTTTTTCTTTCCTACTTTGGGTGTCTCTTTCCAAACATGCGATCGTAAGTAGTGTCCTATTAATTTTCTCTTTTGCTATATATGTGTATTTAGCGTTGATTAAAAAGATCATTTGTTTTTCCATTTCGTAGCTCTTCATCAGTATCCCTTGAAGATCAGTGCCGCGAAGTTCTATCCAGATCCGGTTAAGGATGACAGGATTATAAGATTTACGATAACTGCTAACACAAGTAAGTTTAATTCCTGGATTTTTCAAGTTTGAACTATTGGCCACCGTGTATTACAAAACATATTTCTTTTTCGGGATACAAAATAATATATTCATCTTGGTATGCACAGGCGAAATCATCTATGATCACGCACCAACTATAATAATCGAGATTACATCTACCACGGATAAGAGCCTGAGTTCAGATAAAATATATTACGCCCTCTGTGCAGTAACGAAATGCCCAATTGCACCTGGTCCCTTTACGATTACTGATTTCTCTACCCTCATCCCTATTGATATATTCAAGAGTGTAAGTTTTTGCTTTTACAAATTCCATATATAATATGCATTTCAAACGTGGCCTTTTTGATGATCTAACGTGGCCTTTTTTTCTTTCTTTTGGATACCTTATATAATAGCGTTCTGCTATAGCCAAAGTAAGCATCACCGAGTTTGCAAAAGTAATGATGTGCGTCCAATTCCCTTTTGAAATGCAAAGCTCAGAGGTTGATGATTTGAGTGACAATTGGCTCATAACCTCTTAGTACATATATATATAAAAGGAAAATCTATGTTTCAGGCGCCTATCATGAGTCTTTATCCTTCCCTACTCTGTGTATAGTTTCTTTCCATTTGTATGCTTTTTAATTACCTTCTTCCTTCCTTACTGATTCCATCTTTTGTTGTTTATATTTTGGTTTGATCTCTCTCAGTAGGTGGTCAAACACCTTTAACAGAACCGCATCTGATATTGGAAAGATTCATACCTTTTGCACATATAGATGAAATTCTAGGACTATGGGAAAATAGAAAAAAGAAGTCGACGAACTTCCTACAATTAGACAGCCATCTAAATTCGGCTGAAAAATCGTTCACCACTATAGCTACAAAAGAAAAGAAAAAACCCTTAGTATGATATCACACAACATAGCTACAAAACTAAAGGTAGTCCACTGTCAGTAGCTATGATATATGATAGATAAATAATTTTAACTTTACAAATAGCATATAGATACAAAAAATAGAAAATTTATTTTATTGGCTTACAATAAAAGAAGGTAGAGAACCATTTCAGATTAGATATAAATGGATGCCCACATAAAAAATTCAATCAATCTATTATCTATTATACATTTTCGAAAAAGAAAATTCTATATATCATCGTAAAAGTTATTCTACGATTATTTTTTAAAATTTATGACACATAAATACCTTAACTTTTATAATACTCGAATGCGTATATGAAAACAGGAAACTAGATTTCACATACGTTTGAAAAATGCGCCAACCAAAATCAACTAGTGATGACTTTTATTTTACTGATTTCCCATCTAGTCAATGGTATTAATGGTAGGTGCTAAACGGTTTAAAATAATAGACCTGCATCGATCGTGTTAATTAAAGTATTGTTTGGGAAATCTCGCTAAGCACATGATCGAAGATACTGCAACATGACAAACAACTATTCTGCTTCCCTACTTGGAGATAGATATGTAAATATCTGAACCTTTTATTCCCCCCAGATTAATATGTTAGAAGAGAGAATCAAGACCTAAAATCTTAACGATAGCAGAACAAATGGTATCACTCAAACAAAGATACAATATTGCTTTCATTGTAGTTATGACTTACAAATAGTTCCACCTCCGGGCATGTATGTGACAGAAAAAAATATTTTTTTTCAGTCATAATTCAATATATTTTGGCATGCATATATAACATGGGAGATTATAATATAGGAATATTACTTTGATTTGAGTCACTAATTCTGAAAGATCATACAATCTCCCGACTATAAAACAGTAGGCAAGCTTATACATACCACAAACAAATAAATATATTTCTCTAGAAAAGATCAAGGGGCTAAATATTCATGGCCATTTCTCAGCGCAAGCCTTTGCTTCTTCCTCTCTTTGTCTCATTCTTTATCTTTCCTACTTCGGGCGTCTTTTTTGAAACCTGCGATTGTAAGTAGTGTAAATTAATCTTCTCTTTTAGTAAATGCATGTAATTAGTGCTGATTAAAAAGACAATATTAAGGTACTGTTGGTATCATTCTTTTCTTTTTTCTTTCTTTTTTTCATTTCGTCGTAGCTCCTCATCTGTATCCCATAAAGATCAGTGCCGTGGACATCTCTCCGGATCCCGTTAATGATGACAGAATCATTAACTTTAAGATAACCGGTACCACAAGTAAGTAACATCAGAGAGTCTCGTAAAAACATATTTGTATATACTTTTTTGGGGTATATTTATGGATTGGTATGACAGGCAAAGTCATCTCTGATGATGGAGCAACTGTAGAACTCAAGATTAGATCTATCATGGATAGGAGCCTACGTCCACATGTATCACATTACTCCCTCTGTAATGTAACGACATGCCCAGTTGCACGGGGTAAAACCCCTTTTACGCTTACTTTCTCTACCGTCGTCCCTTCTGATATATTCAAGATTAATGTAAGTTTTATTTTTACAAATTCCCATATACTTTTTTTGCATGTCATATTTTGATATGGTTGACTTTTCTGATGATCTAACGAGACCCTTTTTTTTATGTTCTTATTTTGATTACCTTAACAGCGTTATGCTGCAGCCACAGTAAGCATCACCGAGAAGCCAGATCTGGGAAAGCAAATGATATGCATCAATTTCCTTGTTAGATTGCATGATTATTATATTAGTCAAGCTACCGGGTGAAACTACGGTCCAAGTCTATCATGGTTTATTTGCATTTTCTTAATAAAAACTACTATGAGTTACTCTTTTGATCAGCTTGTATCTTTTTTCACTTTCGGTGTGGTCCAATAAATAAAAAAGGGTTGATAAATACACTTACCGAAATCCATATCTTGCACACTTACTGAAATCCATATCTTGCTATTTTAATTTTAATTTGATCGGTGCTCAAACACCTTTAAAGCTAATTCATTTTGGAACTGCAGCTGATACGGAAAACCATCGTTAAAATATGTGAAAGATTGTACTTTCTGCCAGAGTCGGTTCTGATTTTTTGGTGACCACAAATAAAAAAAAAATTGGCCACTGTATATTTAAAAAATATCAAAATCAAAATTTTACTTCTTAGATTTGAATCTACGACTTTTTATTTTAATAACACATTCTTTACCGACTGATCTAGAGGATTTTTACAAAAACCATCGGCCAAAATTATTGATATAGTAAAATCGGTTGTAGCCCATGCTTGACCCATTTGGACTCAAGACCAGACATTACAAGAAAATACCCCATTTACTATGATCAGATTTGTAGCAAATTCGTAGCAAATTCGTAGCAAACGGGGGTTTGCAAGGGATTTGCTATGAAATCCAATTTGTCGCATCTAACTCGTCGCAACTGGCTAATCGTCGTAACTTTTGCGAGAAAATGGAACTCGTCGCAAAATACCTCGTTAAAATTTGCGAGAAATTTGCGTGGACACGACACAGTCGTCGCAAAATCGTAGCAAAATTTGCTCTGGAATACTTGCTACGAATTTGCTACAGGATACGTGCTACGAATTCGCTTTGGATTATTTGCTACGAATTTGCTACGACAACTTGCTACGGATTTGCTATGAATTATTTGCTATGGAATATTTGCTAGGAATTTGTTACGAAATGAGGATTTTCGGAGAAAAAAAATATTTATTTTAATTTTATTATTTGAATTTTTATATTATTTTGTGTAAATAATTAAACTATAATGTTTAGATGTAAAAATAATTCAGAAAAATTAATAAAATTAAATAGAAAGGTTTTAAATACAAAAAAAATTTACATTCTAAGATAATCATTAATAAAATTAATAAAAAAGGTTTTAAAGAGAAAAAATGGAAAAAAAAAAACATAAGTGAAATAAATTAAATACTATACTAAGTTCCATAATCCTAAGATGACGGTTTGTAAATGATTCTGAACCAAGATCTAAGCCTAAACCATCTAAACAATAATTTAATTAGTAACTATTAAATTAAAAAAAAAACTTACAATTTTTTGAGGATTTTCATATGGGGAGAATGATAAATTTTTGTGAGTGAGTTTGTGAGATGATGAGTGAATGAGAAATAAGGAGACTGATTTGTGTATATATAGGGCTAAAAACAGTAGCAAATCCGTCGCAAAATTTCAACACATTTGTATTTCCCGCATAAATTTGCAACGTATTTGCGACGATTCGTCGCAAATCCGTAGCAAAACTGATCCTCAATAAATATTTGCCGGTTGAAATTTTTTTAAATTTGAGGTTAAATTTTTAGAAATTTTAAGAAATGCCCCTTTCAATATGCCCCTTTTCAAAAATACCCCCATTTATCTTTCAAAAATATCCTTTTTTGAATTTAGGGTTGATTTAAGATTTAATTTGCGTCGCAAATACGTTGCAAAACTGATCCTCAATAAATATTTGCCGGTTGAAATTTTTTTAAATTTGAGGCTAAATTTTGAGAAATTTTTAGAAATGCCCCTTTCAAAAATGCTCCATATTTATCTTTCAAAAATACCCTTTTTGATTTAGGGTTGATTTAAGGTTTAATTTAGGGTTTAAATCTTGTAGAGTTAGGGTTTAGTGTTTTACAAACTATTTGGGTTTATGTTTGACGTATTAAGGTTTATATTTAGGAGTTTTGGATTTATTAAGGATTAAAACTTTTTTTTTAGGGTTTAGAATTTTAGGGTTTAGGGTTTTAACCCTAAACACTAGATTCTAAACCCTACAACCCTACAAAACATTATAGAATATTTTAAAATATTAAAAATGATGATTTAGATTGAATTTATATTGAAACTAATATATTTTTTCAAAAATAGTTAAAAAAGAGGAATATTTTAAAAAATGTGCACCTCACCAGGGGCATTTTTGAGATTTTCCCCCGAAATTTTTTGAATTTTCGGTGAAATTTTTAAATTTTGCGACGAAGTTGCGACGAGAAGTCCCAAACTCGTCGCCAATTTTAAAAATATAACTTTTTTACTTTTATAATATTTATATAAATAAATTAAAACATAATTTTCATCCAAAAAAATTCAGAATTTTGACAAATTTGCTACAAGGTTGCTACGAATCGTCGCAAATTCATAGCAATTTATGATATTAAAATAAATTAATTAAAACATAATTTTCATCCAAAAAAATCAGAATTGTGATAAATTTGCTACGACATTGCTACGAATTTGCGATGATTCGTAGTTAAATAGTAAAAAAATTTGTCGAATGAGGTTTAGGGGTTAGGGCTTGATATATCTCGTATTTTAACGGTTTTTATTATAATAAACAGATAATTATTTATATTTTAGAGTCTATATATTATTATTAGAGTTCAAATAAGTTATTTTAGGTACATGGACGAATTTGAGGCTTTTGGTGAATTATGGAGGAATTATGGAGTAAAGGAAACAAATAAATAGAATGACAATGCAGAAGCAGTCCGAAGTTCTTTAAAGATCGTATCAGACGAAGGTCATTTTAATCTCAAATTTTGACACGACATAGAAAATTGAGTTAGCTTCACTTTGGCGGTGATTTCAACTCATTCTGATTAATGGTTGAGGAGATATGACGGTTTTACTGAAGACATATCATTCTGCCGGGCAGAAAATGAAATATTCCCAAATCTCAAGATCAAGATTTTCTTAAATCTTTTATGAAAATTCTCTAAACCTAAAATTCGTCCTAGTCCCTATAAATACTTCTTTACAGCCATTGTTTAGGCTTATGCTTTATTTTTACTTTGAGAGAGTTTTGGGAGAAGATTTTCTTAAACCCTTTTATTGAATTTATATTGCTTTCTTTCAATTATTGCATGATGAATTGCTTGGCTATGCTTGAGTAGTTCATTAGTTAGGTTTAGGGTTCTTAGATTAGGATGATTTTCTGTTTACCCTAGGCTTAATTTAGGAACCATTAATTAACTCTTCTAGATGTTCTTATTACTAGATTCATAGATTAGCTACCTTGAGTCTAGATC
>OVAP01003765.1:0-15933 GCA_900406295.1 Aurinia saxatilis
TATTTTGGACTCCGTTAAAGATCGTACTAAAAAAATTCAAAAATATTTAACCTTAGTGGATTAATACACACCAAAATTAAGTATTTCTCCAAAAATTACTAAATGATATCAATACCTTCATATTTTGGACTCCGTTAAAGATCATATTAAAAATTTCAAAAATGTTTAACTTTGGTGAGATAATACACACAAAAATTGAGTGTTTCTCCAAAATTACCAAATGATATCAGTACCTTAATATTTTGGACTCCGTTTTAAATCACACTAAAAAGTTCAAAAATCTTTAACTTTGGTGGGTTAATACACACAAAAATCGAGTATTTCTTTTTGCTCCGTTAAAGATCATACTAAACAAATTAAAAAATATTTAACTTTGGTGGGTTAATACACATGAGAATTGAGTACTTCTACAAAATTACAAAGTGATATCAATACCTCAATATTTCGGACTCCACTAGAGATCATACTAAAAATTTTACAAATCTTTAACTTTGATGGGTTAATACTTAATACAGACAAAGATTAAGTATTTCTCCAAAATTACTAAATGATATCAGTACCTTAATATTTTGATAACTAAAAAATTAAAAAAATCTTTAACTTTAGTGGATTAATACACACAAAAATTGTGTACTTTTTCAATATTACCAAATGATATCAACACATTAATATTTTGGAATCCTTTGAAGATCAGGCTAAAAAAATTCAAAAATCTTTAACTTTGGTGGGTTAATACACACAAAAATCGAGTATTTCTCAAAAATTACCAATATGATATCAATACATTAATATTTTGCTCCGTTATAGATCGTACTGAACAAATTTTAAAATATTTAACTTTGGTGGGTTAATACACATGAGAATTGAGTACTTCTCCAAAATTACCAAGTGATATCAATACCTTAATATTTTGGACTCCACTAGAGATCATACTAAAAAATTTAAAAATCTTTAACTTTAGTGGGTTAATATTTAATACACTTCAAAATTGAGTATTTCTCGAAAATTACTAAATGATATGAGTACCTTAATATTTTTATTACTAAAAAATTAATAAATCTTTAACTTTAGTGGGTTAATACACACAAAAATTGTGTATTTTTTTCAATGTTACCAAATGATATCAATACATTAATATTATGGAATCCTTAAAAGATCATACTAAAAAAATAAAAAATCTTTAACTTTAGTGGGTTAAGACACACAAAAATTGTGTATTTTTTTCAGTATTACCACATAATATCAATACATTAATATTTTGGAATCCTATAAAGATCATACTAAAAAATTCAAAAATCTTTAACTTTGGTGGGTTAATAGACACAAAAATAGAGTATTTCTACATAATTACTAAATGATATGAATACCTTAATATTTTGGACTCCGTTAAAGATCGTACTAAACAAATCCAATTTTTTTTTAACTTTAGTGGATTAATACACACAAAAATTAAGTATTTCTCCAAAATTACTAAATGATATCAATACCTTCATATCTTGGATTCCGAAAAAGATCATATTAAAATTTTCAAAATCTTTAGCTTTGTTGGGTTAATACACACAAAGAGTGAGTATTTTTCCAAAATTATCAAATGATATCAATACCTTAATATTTTGGACTCCGTTTTAAATGAGACTAAAAAGATTAAAAATCTTTAACTTTGGTGGATTAATACACACAAAAATCGAGTATTTTTAAAAAATTACCAATATGATATCAATACATTAATATTTTGCTCTGTTAAAGATCGTACTGAAGTGTTTCCCGAAGAATGCTAAAAGTTGGGGTGGAAATATAAAACAGTGGAAAAAAAGTTGTGAATGCATTGCTTAAAATGTGATCAACTAAGTAACAAAACTTTAATTGTGTGATTATGAAAAGGTCCAAAGACTTTCATGAACTTATACACCTTGATTTCAGTTCCTAAGATAATGCCTAAGAAAATTTGATTTTGTTGTTTCTTATTGCAGTTTTTTTTTCCATCTACCATGCATTCAGAGTCTTGAGTAACGGAGAATTCATATTCGATGAAGCTTAGTGATGAACATCACTTGGGAATTAACTGTATGTGACATCTGAGTAGAATCCTATTGTCCTCCTCTGACAATTCTGGATACTTACCAACTCCACGTCGAAAACTTTCAAATTGCTTCGAGCTGAAGAAGGTCGAAGGTCCCATCTAGTTAGAGTCAAAGATGCAGTTACCACTTCCACTTGTAAGGTTACATGGAGATTCATTGATGCACTTGAACAAGCATGTTTAGTGAACATGAATATATGGTCGATAGGGCAAGGGCTGCTAAATTGCCTATCAAGTCAGTGGTGTGGTGGGACATTGATAGTTGTCGTGCTCCCCACGGTTATGACCCTCGTTGTGTTCGTTTGAGTATTGAATCTGCATTGAAGGAACAACCCTCCTCTGGTTCTGGTCCGGTCACCATCTTTGCCATGGGAAACATAAAACGTATTCCTTGTCGTATCATTAAAGCCCTATCCGACTCTGGCATTTTTATTAAACACACCGAATCAGGCTTTTACAATATGCTTGAGGCTGCGGATTCCTGGGCCACGGATAATCCACCTCCGGGGAATATTATAGTCATATCTGATGTTGCTGATGAGTATGAGTTTGATATTAGTTTTTCTAGTATCATGGCGTGTGGAGGATACACTATAATTCGTGGTGTTAGCAATAATTCTGAAGACTGGTTGTGGGAAAACTTCATAGAAGAGATGACGTCTGAGGAGGAGTCAAACAGTCATGTACTTGAGGACAAGTTCAGTGAAATAGATGAACCTCCGTGGTACTGCATGCTGTGCGAATTTCCTGGCTATAGCTATCGTGATTTCACCAAGCATCTCAAAGGTGCTGGACATCAAAAGGAGGAGCTATATTACTGTTGGAGATTATTTTATTAAAGTGTTAATTGGGCTTTAATAAAATTTGGTTGTGAATAAGAAATAGGTCTTAACCCACTTAAGCTTATAAGTTTAATGAATCATTTTCATTTACTTATGGGTTAAGACCCATTTTTTCTTACCTCTGAAAGTAATTCTTTAGGTATTTTGAGAGTATAGTAGATTACTATGTTCGTTAGAACCATGATCCAGTGTTATCCAGTGTTGGATATGGTTTCATATGGTTTCATATGGTTGTATCCTGGGACTCATGAATCTATAAAAAACTGTCACACTACGGGAGATTTTTTGAGTTAAGGAAAGAGATCATATCTCGCCTTCATTCTTAGATCTTATCTATTTCCTTAACGTTGTGTACTTGTTTGGTTAAATTGTTAATTCCGTAGTATTTTACAAATATTGGTCTTACAATTACAAGACCGAAGCAAGTGTTTCACCAAAGAGTTCTAAACCGGATTTCACCCGTGAACTAAGAAGTTGAAGAAAAGAAGAGGAGTGTGCTTTCTGAAAGAGGGTGAGAGTGGTATTGAGTTTATGAAATGTAGCCAAAAAGAAAATAATTCCAATATGTCTAACCAGCCTTAAATAAGATGACTTAAATTTGAAGATAATCTTTATCGTCAATCTATTACATATAATTTCTAATTTGATCAACGAACATTCTTAAGGTGCAGCTTAACTTAACTTAGAATCGAATCAGGACCAAAAAAAAAACTCAAAATGCTTAAAACGTGATCAACCAAGCAACAAAACTTTAACTGTGACTATGAAAAGGTCCAAAGACTTCACATGATCTGTTTACACCTTAGTTTTCAGTTCCTAAGATAATGCCTAAGATTTGGTTTTGTTGTTTCTTTTTCCATCAACCATGGGCATTTAGAGTTTTGAGTAATCGGAGAATGCAGATTCGATGCAGCTTAGTGATGAACATCGCTTAGCAATTAACTGCATGTGACATCTGAGTAGAATCCTATTGTCCTCCTCTGACAATTCTGGATACTTACCAACTCCACGTCGAAAACTTCAAATTGCTTCGAACTGAAGAAGGTCGAAGGTCCCACCTGGTTAGAGCCAAAAAGATCAAGAAATGACATTGTTTAGTCAAAAAATACAATCAGCCTAAGACGAAGACAGATTAATTAATATTAAAAGACTAATCAACATCAATCTACATATCCTAAAATGAGCTG
Organism: Aurinia saxatilis; assembly: GCA_900406295.1. Taxonomy (NCBI): domain Eukaryota; kingdom Viridiplantae; phylum Streptophyta; class Magnoliopsida; order Brassicales; family Brassicaceae; genus Aurinia; species Aurinia saxatilis. The sequence continues at coordinate 4,110 of OVAP01003765.1, forward strand.
CTCAAGCTAGGCCTTCCACTTGCAAACATTATTGATAGAGATGTGTACTGTTTACTACTTATCAAGTTCAAAGTTTAGACACATATATACTTAACAATTACAATGTAAAGATAAAGTAGGAACTAACCGGAGGTCCCAATTCTGGAGGGATGATGATCCTTCTTCTCCCACCGGGCTTCATGTCACGAATTCCCATTTCGAACCCTGCATCATCATCATCCATAAAGAAACAATCTTCAATATGCTTCCCTCCAAAGAACACTCTTCACTAACATCATACACATTTGATATAGCATAATTTTAGATCTCTTCTAACTTACCTGGAACAAGTGCATTGGTTCCCATGCGGATTTTAGCAGGAGACCCTTGTATATAAGTACTATCTATTCGTCTTCCGGACTCATTGTATCCAATATAGTGAAAAGTCACCTAACCAGATACCATAAAACTCAATACATGCTCGAAAAATAGCATACCAATACTCCAGAAATGATCTAACTAATCAAACACATATAAGAAAGTACCTGCTGACCATCTTTCGGACAATCACCTTGACCAACATCGAAATCTCGATATATAAGACCCGAATCAGCCTTCACATAATTGTCCGAAGCTACTACCTTAACCTCAAAACCTGCACTATATCATCAAAAACACAAACAATAAGTTCCAATATCCTTCTCAGTAACAATCCAACACACACAAAAAAAAAGACTTTGAAAGAACTAATAAAAAGCTTAAACCTTCTCTAACAAAGTTTGGAAACTCATCAGGAGCATTGTTCTCTCTCTGTATCCTCTTGTTCTGTTCTAGTAGCCTTCTCTCATCATAAGGACTCTTAATTTTACTCTTCCCAGATGAAGGTAATGCCAGAAACAAAGAAGACGAAGAAACCAAACCGTAAACAAGATTTCTCCGACTCAAGCTGCAAATTTCAAAACCTTAGTGACACAATCAAATTATTCAAATCTTCAGAATCAGACTTAAAAAACACAAACTTTACCTTTGTTGTTTTGGTTCTTGACTCAATGAACAACAAATCGTGAGTTTATTCAGAGAGAGTGATAAGAGAGGAGTTGATACAATCGTCACCATAGCTTTCTTCTTCCTCCGCCGAGTTCTTGCAAGAACTAAAATGTTATCTTCAAGTGTGATCTTATGGATAATTTCATTTTTAGTCCCTCTGTTTTTTAGTTTATGACAATATAGAGACCCATAAGTTTAAGTATTTCATTTTTATTCAACAATATGAACTTGAAACAAAGAGAGTGATATAACAATGCTGGTAGATAAATATTACATTCAATAATAATACAAGTAAATGAAGTAACAATGGTGGTGATTAGTGAGTGTTATCTGAAATGTCTGTCTCTCATAATGCTAGTGCTTCCTCCTCCTCCTCCTCCTCCTCTAGGTTGTTCACCAGATGTGAGTTTTTGTAACCGAATCTGTTCTCGGAATTTAGCTATGAACTCACCAGCTTTTCTATCCACTTCGTTATGGTCATGACTTGCATTGCTTTGGCTTTCCCAAGCAGCTTCTTCTTCTGCTTCTTCTTCCTCGAAGGTTAATTGAGGTAATGCTGCCTTGGTGGTCTCTTTTGTAACATTGTCTTCTGGCTCGGATATAGCTGGAGGTTCGGGAGGTTTCTCCTGGTGTAGTACAATCGCTAGTTCTTCTTGTCGTTGTTGTCTTCTTGATTTTGTTCTTCCTCGGGGTTCTAGTTTAGTTTCTGCTCGGTCATCGGATGAATCTTCTTCTTTCTTTCGTTCTTTGCCAATGCGATCAGATCTTATAGTTCTCACGGACTTTCCTCGCAATGGAACTTTACTAGAAGCTCTCCAAGATTGTGGTTCAGATCCCAAACTGTTTGATTTCAACTCCTTGTTATAACCAGGAAGATCTTTCTTCTTGGACTTATCATAACTCACAGAGTCATCCTCTGAGTGTCTTGTGACAACTCTCTCAGGCAAAGTGTCACGGTCCCCTCGTGAAGAACGCATTGCGCGCCTTGAAGCTTTAGAATTAGTTGGTTGGAACAATACATCCATATGAGGAAAAGATTCACTGAACGTCTTATCTTTCGCGGAGTCTTCTGCTGTTAGCTCCAAAGAGTCTTGACTCCTTCCTTTCTTGATCCTATGATTGTTGAAATCGGACTCCAATCCTTTCCAGAGACTGTCCTCATCACTCTTCTGGTGAAGATGACGTCTTCTAGTTGTGGAATCATCGGTACCACCAGCGGGAGATGAGATAGATGATACAGATTCAGGAGGATACGATCTGCGAGCCTTGTTCCTTCTCCGGGAACTTTCAGCATCCAGTTTAAGTGATTTAGATCCAACTTCCTTCTTACTGTAGTATTCTTTTCTTCTACCTCTGACTTTACTCCCCTCTAACTCATCTTCAAAGACCTGCCTTACATTATCCTCTAATACAGAACCATCACTATAATGCCGAGAATGCAAGATAGGCCTGTGAGTCTCATCGATCACTACTTTTGGCGACGGTGGAGCTGGAGAGAGCGGCGGTGATGGAGGCAAGGGTGGCGAACTAGACCGTGATGAATCCTGAAGACTCGTTTCCTTAACAGATTCCTCCACATTCGAGTTCAACGACTCTTCAGAAACAGAACGAGAAGGCGAGAATCTGTTCTGACTATGCGTCACAAAACTAGCCTGCGATGAAGAGGAACCAGTAGACCGAGAAGATGTGGACTTACGAGTCGTGGCAAACTGAGTCTCATCAACAGGTAAAGGCTGAAAATTCGATGAATAATCATTTCCCATTCCCATCATATCCCACGGAACAACAGGTGAAGGCGGAGTAGCAGCAGCGATAACCTCCTCAAAACCTTCCTCACCCAAAGACTCAACATTTCCATCTCCATCTCCATCACAATCATTATCTTCAGCAACTACATTATCTCTCAAAGCAGATCTTAAACTCCGAACAGGCAAGCCTAAAGACTGATGAACAACATGAGCATCAAGACCATAAGCCGGTCTAGCAACAACAACTTTAGACCTCCCTTGAAAATACTGAGAATTCCAAGCTCTAACTTCACTAACTTCTTCCTCTTCTTCTCTCAATTCAATTTCATCAGACTTCCTCTCCTTAACATTACTACTACTTCTCACATCAACAAACTCACAAGGATTCTCAAACTCTTCATCAAAAACAGAAGAAACAGGAAAGATTCTAGAGACATAAGACAAGGAAGACTCATCACTACTACTACTACTACTACTCCTTGAATCAACACCACTAGATTCTTCAACATTCCTACGGCTAAACAAACCATAAGCAACAGCAATGCCGACGAATAGGAGATGAATCAGCTCCCAGAACTTAGTGAAAACAGTCTCAGCTACAAAGTCAGGAGCTTGAGAAGGGAACAAAGGTACAGCGAGGAGAAACAGAGCGAACAGAACCGATTTAAACAAGAACCCTCCTCCCTTCTTTGGCCGTGAGAGAGTTGATGGTGAAGGAGAGGGACGTTTAGTGTAGGGATGAAGATGATTAGGAGACGCCATTGATAGAGATCTGAAGAATGTGGAAGAAGAATTGGGTGTTTTTGAGGGAGTTTAGGTTTAGGGATTCGATTTGAAGATGTGAAGGAAGAGGAGACTTCGAAGCGACGTAAAAGACAGATCTGGATATCATTAAAGGTGTAAGAGAAGAAGGAGTGAGAATGGAAACTATCTGCAACAGCTTAAAGCTAAAAGAAGCTGCTTGTGTTGTGTCTCAAAGACCGTTGCCGAGATTTACGGAATTGACCTTGTCATTATTTGCTTCTTACAGACTCGTTACGACGTCGTATCCAAATGGAGGAAATAACACACCTAATACGGTGTCGTTTCTAGACTTTACTTCTCATGTTATGGACTTTCGACTTCCGAAGTATTGGATAGACCTGAGCAAAATATCTAGATCCTAATAAGTACTGAATTTTAAGCAATCAGAAAATATTATCCGAATGATTCCTAGTTTAAAATTTTGGGTATTTGGCCAAACCTAATGGATATTATCTGAAATACACACAATTATCCAAAAGTAATACATTGAACTTCATATATTCACCTTACCCAAAATTGAATTCTAACATACCAAATTTTATAGAATTAATAGATATTTGAACTATCCAATCTATCTGAATTACCATAGCATCCAACACAATTTAAAAACTATTCATACAACACATATTCGAATCAAATCCAGATTTACTCAAATCGGATCCAAATCCAATTATTTTTTTCTAAGTTATGTATATCCAAATATAATATGATTGCAAGAATATAAAATGGTGGAGTAGAGTTTGTGACCATGGGATGTGAGATTTGAAAATGGCTATTTGAAGATACATTGCTTGTGGTTTTGTGTAGATACGAAGATCATACTGAGATGTATAATGGCGCTTGAACAACGTCATTACAATTTCAACACCTACATCTGTAACTTGGATTTCCTCATCGACAACAATAAAGATCTCTGACTTAATTAATTATCAAAAAGACAACATTTAAACATATACAATATGTAAATATAGTTTACATGTGTATATATACGATTGTTCTAAGATGTAGTCTAAGTGTCACTTAAGCATTAAACGTTCATTAACTATAGAGGTTATCTGGTAATTATTAAATTTAAAGGGGTTTTGTAATTAAACAGAGAACTAAGCGTTCTTAGATAGTCTTAAGCAGGTGACTATTAATAATAATAAAAATTATTGTCTTATTTTTAAGGTCAGTTATAGAAATTTACATGATTTATAAATTCACAGTTCCATAAAATTATCATGTGATTTTGATCTTGATTAAATTTGATAGTTATACTTATCTTGATGCATAAAATTATCAATAATTTGATTAGTTTCATGTGAGTTTGATTAGGTTAAGTAAAAGATTTTGATATTTAAGAAGTATATGAATTTTATTTTTTTGTTGAATCATGTTCTACTATACTATATTGTTATATATCTAGAAATGTTGAAATATTGATTATATCGTAAGAATTTGTATATAAATATTGCATCTAGACGACTAGACGTTCGGATGCTGTATCTAAAAATTGCATCCAAAAACTTCTACATATATGCATCCAGAAGTGAACAGAATCTAAAGTGATAAATTCAAAACTAGTTTGGGGATTGATTTGGTTGAAACTAATTTGGTTTGTTCAGTATGGAACATATAGAAACTTCAAACTAGTCCATTCATAAGTAAATGGGTTTTAAGTTCAGTTGAATAAACAGTCCACCTAAAGCCTATGCTCTATACTTTATAGCCACATGTGGTCAGTATGTGGCATGCCTTCAAGGCCCATTTATTAAATTTTCTGTATAGACTTTCATTTTTGTCTTCTCTACCAAACAATTTTAAGCATCGAGAGATATCTTTCGTCGTACCTCTCTCTATCTCTTTCTTTTGTCGGTTTAGATCTTTTTTGACATACCAAAAGCAAAAGAAAAAAATCGTATCTTCAGTGTTTTCTGCAAGGAGATTCTAATAATGGTTCTGACTTCTTCGTCTTGTTGTGGACCCAAAACATTTGTCCAAATACAGACCAAATGTTATGTAACGTCACGTACATGTCTCGATATTCGTATTGGCTCTTATACAAACATTTTCTTTACATGTCACACAACACACGCTTGCTCAATCACATTGCCTTCATTGCTTCCTTAACTTTTTTTAATTTCCTAACTAGTAATAATAATAATCTGATGATATTACTAACCAAAATAGTTAAAGAATATCCCTTTCTTTAGTACCAAGGAAAAACCCAAATTGTTATAAACTACATATTAATTGGTACGTTACAAAGACTAATTTTAATAAAATCTCCTTCATTAAGATTAAAGAAGACAAGAAACAAGAACATGAAACCAACTCTTGAAAAAAAAAAAACACAAATGAAGATTGTTTTTACATAATAATAAAAAACCAAATCTCCAAATCTTTTACTCCTTTCTTTTAAGCTATAGTCCTTAAAAATAAACCACATTCTTCCTAATGAGAACCGGCAGCAGGATGTTGCCTAAGAGGAATAGCAGCCCAAGGACTCATTGGACCGACTTGAGACGACGAATTCATCACAGGAGGAGCCACCGACGATGAAGTAACCGCGACACGCTCGCACGAAGGGCACATAGTGAGAGTGGTTGGAGGTTTCATATGCATGTATAAATGTGGTGAAAGCTTTAAAGCTCTTAGCTCACTCACTTCCTTTTGCAATCTCCTATTCTCCTCAGTTAGATTCTCACAACATCTTTTTAGATATTCACAATCCACTTCAGTTTGCTTCAGCTTTGTCCTATACACATACACCAAAAGAGTCCAAAACATTAAACCGATTCAGAACCAAACCGGTTTACACAGTAATAGTTTATGTTTCTTTAATTTGAGAAACTGAAGAAGTTAACCAAAACCTTCCTAACTAAGATAAGAGACCAATTTTAAAATCTTTTGTATGGGTCAATATAAAAGGACAAATTATGAATCAACATCACATCAATAACTAATGTGCTTTTGGACAGAACTACCCTATAAGTTAAGATAAAAATTACTATACCTTGCCCTTCGGTTTTGGAACCACACTTCAACTTGCCTTGTCCTCAGATTCAATTGCTTAGCCAAAGCCATCTTTTGCTTCTGCATTATCCCACACACGCCAAATATTAAAAAAGTCAATAAACAAGAACGAAAGTCAACTCTTTTAATACAGATATTAAATTACCAAAACACCACTGACCGGATTAAGAGTGCTATGTTCTTTAAAAGTCTCTTCAAGAACCAAAGCTTGTTCTTTAGACAATCTAAGTTTCTTCCTCGAACCATCATCTCCGTTTCCACCACCATCTTCATCATCACTACCACCGAGTGAACAAGAACCTCTCTCCGCCTCGTTATCTCCTCCTCGTCCTCCTCCTCCCCCCGCCGCAGCAGCAGCCAACAAATCTCGCTCGTTTCTCTTCCCACTCATGACACTAGACACAGTACTATTCGGTGAAGAGACTCCAACATCTTCTTCAACATCAACCACCACATTCGATGGTGGTGCTCTGTTCACATCAATCCCTCTTAAAAATGGTCCCACGTCAGCATTTCTCTCTGTATAAAAACGTTACATTAATAAACAAGACTAAACCATAACATAAATATTTAATAACAAGAACGGATCAAAAAGTACCTGAAGATTGAAACATCTGAATCCAACTGTTCTGAATCTTGTGGATAAGATGACTCTGTTGCATATGCATGTGTGGAGAAGATGAAGAAGAAGACACTGGATTCCACCTCGAAGATGACTCCTTTTGATTAAAACCTAAACTCAAGCTCAAACTCAACCCCAATCCATCATCTCTATCACCCATTTTCACAACAAGAAAAAAAAGAAGTTTTTTTGTTGTTGTTGTGCAAAGAAAATGAATAAATGATGAGTTATGTCTCTCTCTCTCTCTTTAAAGAAGATGTTATGTTGTGCCACTGCCTCTACACTTGTGCAACAGTACAGTTTCAAAAGATATGGTTTTGATGTGTGTAATATTTATATATATATATAGCAAAAAAAAAGTGGTTTTTATTTCAGACAAAGAGATATGGGGTTGTGGGGAGGCTTAGGGTTTCAATGATGACTTGTGTCAGAAAGACCTCTGTTACCTCAATGATGATATATACTGCATAAAAAAACCTGCTTTTTTTTTATAACTCAACCATGGTTTAAGATAAATCCAAAGAGTTATTACTTTCACCCTCATATAGTCATATTATCATTTTTCAACCATGGTTTAAAATAGAGTCCAAAGTCTTATTGTTCTTCTCTCTCACTCATTTTTACGTTTTGTTAATTGTTGTAACTATTTCTTTAATTACGTGGGGTTAGAACAAACTAAGAAGAAGAAAAACGTTTTGAAATTTATTAGACTCGCTTTATAATTGGAATAAAAAATACTCCATACATTTTATTAGACTCACCAAATTGAATCTTTAGAACTAAAGATAAGACATGTTTTAATCTCTAGGTTCTTTAATTATATTCATATCATTTCAGTACTATATTCGACCCAACAATATTAACAAAATCAGGAGCAAAATATGATTGTGATGGTTGTTTTAGATAGATCTTGAATTTTATATAAATTTAGTTGTTCTACATAATGTAATTCTAAAATTTGAATTTTTTTTTATATTTTGAAAAATTATAATCATAAAATCTATTAAAAATCAATTATTTATAAATATTTTTGTCAAGGATTCTGACTACTGTTGAAATATATATATATAGAGATTTAAATAGTTTTTTGTTTTATATATTTTTTCCCAATATCAACAATATATTCTAAATTAGACTCGAATCCGACACAATAACAATACTAATACAAACCATTAAATTATAAGTCATGGTCTTTTATCTTATACTTTAGAAGATTGAAACTAAATTTAGAGAAAGGAGAAATTGATTTGTACGAGTTTCAAAGTGATTAAGAAAAAAAAAATGTAATTAAGAAAAGCTCTTTTTCAAAAAATAAACACAAGCTTAATGGCTTTTTGTTTAGTATTAGTAGCTTTCATTACAAAAGCGGCTTTCTCGCTCGTTGACCGTTGACCAAATGAAGATAGAGAGATTAGTATTATTATTATAAAGCTGTGGTTGAAAAAAAAGAGACAAGAAGGTAGAACTCACGCGCTCATGTCATAATAATTAATAAATCATCATCATCATGAGTTATCAATTATCATCATAGATATTATCATCATATCATGCCTTATTGCTATCATCATATGATATCCCTCCAAACATAAGGTCCCACGTATCTCAAAGACAACCTTTTTTGCAGCTTTGCTTTTCATATCATTATGTTTTTGTAGCATAACCCATGTAATAATGTACTCTTTTTTTTAGTTATTGTTATAATTGTGTACTTTACTCTTCTTTTTTTGGTGTTAAAAAGTGTACTTTATTTCCCATGTTAACATGCGGTCACTTTATTTTATATCATCCTTTACCAAATCTCCCTCACTCTTATATCTAATTTTGAATGTGTAAGAAAAAATATATATACATATTGAGGCTTCATAGTCAAAATGCAGTTCACATATCCTTATAATATAGTCGTTTGTCATTTACTTTGTAATTTTAGTAGATAAATCTTGGATTCAAAAATTTACCAAAACTTTTGAATCATAGTAGTTGATTTAGTATCCATGTTTCGAGTGCCAAAAGTATTACATTGTGGAAATTAGTCAGTTTTTACTTTAAAACTTTATTGTGAAAAACAAAAGATCATAAACATAAAAAAAATTATATCTTCTTATGTTTGAGACCATGACATGTTATATGATCTTATATCATAAAAAAAAATATTCAAACAAGGGACCTCAGATTTTGTATGTGATTGTTACGAGTTAGAGTATTTAATCTTGGTAACAACTTACTATATTAATTTTATGAGATAGTTGTTAAGTTCCAACACTGGAGAATATGACAGCAGCAAACAAAATCTTATGAAAAAATGTTAAAGCTACCTTTTGCTAAGTGATTTGGTACCATTTTGTTTTACTGCAGTCCAGTTTTTTTATTTCATACAAACATTATAACAAAACCATGCTTTTTCATTGTTAGTTTTTACATATTGGAAAAGGAGAATGACGTGATACACACATGCGAGTGAAAAGAGAGTGAGAGGGGAGAAAAGAGGAGGAGGCGGTGGGCTCAAAATGGGTATGGAATCAGAAAGGGGTGCAGTGCAGAGATACGGTGTCGTATTGATAGGTTACACAGAAGCCTATAAGCAAAAGCCTAAACACTGCATGAGATTTGAGTTGTCTGTGATATCCAACATGCATTCCCCCATTACATGCCCCTCTTCATTTATTATTCCTTTTTCCCAATGTTTTTTCTTTTTAAATTTTGTTTATATACTTTCTGAGTTATTTATTGTAATAACAACAAATGTTAATTAAAGTCTTGTTATTAATTTCATTTGTCAGTCAATCAATAAATAAAAACGCATGCCAAGTGTTGTTGTTGTTGTTGTTTAGATTTTTTTTTTTTTTTTTTTTTNTTTTTTATGGTTACCTACTTATTGATAATGCCATCATTACTTCTGGCTTCACTCTCTTCATTACATTTCTAGCAGTTACACAGACAAGACAGGTCAACTTTTTTTCTTAATTAAATTGGAGTATCAAAACGTAAATTACTTTTGTTTTTACATTAACAAACAGTCTAAACATCTTTCTCATTAATATCTCACCATTAATAACAAGTATCATAAACACACGCTCAGATTCTCAGACAAGCATTGAAAAAACAAGACATAAACTTGCTTCATTTTATTACAGTTATAATGCATTTATGCACATTTATGCAACCAAAAGACCACATTTAAATTTTTTTTTCATTTTAAGTGTTGTTTTGCTTTTTCAATGTATATTTATTACCAAATTTCCAGTTTTATCCCTATTTTTCAAGCTTATTAATTATAAAAACTAAATAATAGAACATATTAAATAGGAGTAAAACGGAAAATTTAATGGTTTTCTTAATTTGTGTGAAATATGTCAAAACGACACTCTTTAAGAAACAGAGGGAGTATTTATTTGTATACAAAGTTTCATAATTTCTTATGAGATATTGTTCTTAGTAATTAATTGAGTTCTAACAGGATAAACATACACATACATATTCTCTAAAAACAAAATATATAGGCGATGATATTGTTTTAAATTTTTTTTGAAACGATGTGATGAGCATTGAAAATATATATATATACACGACTAACAGTTCTTCTTCACACAAACACAGATAAAATCCTAGTTTGTTTATATTTTTAGAAAACTAGTTTTATTGTATTAGTTTTGAATATTGATATTGATCACCTTTGGGATAGATAAAAAAAATGTTTGGAATCTAGTAAAGTGTACTACTGTGTAGTCAATTCTTTTTTAAAAGCAAAACACGTTGGTTAAGTCGTAAACCATAGATTAGTTTATGTGTTCAAAACTTCAAATATACTGATCATTGTGGATCCAAAATTGAACGGTCCAGATCTCGAGATACGATCGTTGTTATTTACAGCATGTGACTTCCATTACGTAATAGCCTCTCTTGTTTTTACAGAGTAGAGGAGAAAAGGACCTTTCACCATTGTCTCCTGCTGCTTTATGTTATTTATGCCCTTGGTTAAAAATTTTAAAACAAGCAAAAGAAAAAGAAAAAAAAGAGAGAGTATAATAAAGGGATGCTAAATTTCTTTTAAAAGTATATATTTTAGTTGCAGAAACATTTCTTGTAAATTTATTTAGGTTAGTGTTAAAAAATTATCATAGAAATCTTGTTTCCTTTGTTATTAGCATCTTTTAGACCAGTACATCTATATTTTTATTGGTCAAAGTACCTGCATGTTCTAAAATAAGGATTGAGAAGTGTAATTAAGAAAGGGGATCCTCAAAATCTTTGACTGAATTTGTTCCCAATGAGTTTAACTCATTTTCGTTTTCCAATTTTCATAATTAATACAATCCCAACAAAAATTCAGTAGCTTTTATTTCCAATGTGAGTGAAGTTTGTTTGCTCGTCATGGTTTTTCTAAGATATAAATAAAATTAATTATTTTCTCTCTTTTATTTTAATTGTTATTTTGGATATAAATTTTTGTTTCATATTAATTATCGTTTTCAAATTTTAATGTAATTTTTGTTTTAAATACCGAATTTAACCTCAGATCATGTGAAGAATATCAACAGTTAGCTTCTACTTTTAAGGGTATAATACTCCCTCTGTTTCTTAAAGAGTGTCGTTTTGACATATTTCACAC
>OVAP01003766.1:0-15928 GCA_900406295.1 Aurinia saxatilis
ATCCGTTAGACAAGTTTTTGGTTGTGTGTGAATTCCTGCCCACACAATCATGAATCAATTTTGATTGTGTGATATTCTACCCATATGGGGAAGTTCTAAGCGGCCTCTTAATAAATGTATTTTGCATCCCTAAGCTATAGGTGTGTATGTTTATATACGAGGCCGGAAATGATTCGTGGAAGCTATCAATTATGTTTGTAGTTTGAACGCGAACTGCAGTCGATGCTCTCCGTCATCTTCGGTGGTTCGAGCCCTTGATATGGAGTTAACGAAACCATTGAAGTGTTGAATTGTACCAAAAGTATGAACTTTTGAGTAAAGGCGATGAAACTTTGTGATAAAAACCGTGTGGTTGTGTCAAGTTACATGACTAAAATGAACAATTAGTAAACACTTGGTTTAAAATGAAAACATATCGAAATGCAAAGGTTGTGTCACCTATAATTTTAAGTATGTCGTCTCTAAATCGAAGAGTTTGTACATATAGCATTTTCAGTTGAACCATTATCATTTATTAAGTCCTGGTCTGATATGAATTTGGTCACACTAAGGAAGGAGTATGGATTCAATATTGACAAAAATACAGTAGTTTTATTTCCTATCGTCTTATCCATTAGGATAATTCATAAAACAAAGCGAGTAATGTAATGAGGAAAATGAAGTACGAAAGAAACTTGGATCCTACGCAGCTATAATTTCTTGTTTATGTGGCCACCGACCACTATAGTTTTTGATGAGCTCTTTGAACTTCTTCAAAATGGTTCTCTCAGAGTTGCTGATGTGGTTCAGCTCATCTAGAAAGGTCTATTAAACTCAACAATTGTATGTAAAAAGTATGGTTTCATTTCCGTTGTACAAAAACCATATCAGGAAGTTCTAAGCGGCAACTTAATAAATATATTTTGCTTCCCTAAGCTATAGGTGTGTTTTGTATATACAAGCGTATGGTAATGATTGATCAAAAGTAGAATTGGGGTAGAAGATTTTATATTTTGTGTTTTGTTGTTGTAGCCTGATGGAACTTTTTTGTGACAATGTAAGAAAACAGCCTTTTTTTTTCTTCTCTTACTAAGGATTTCTATTGGCTACGGGTTTAAAGAATTCTACACCATGTCTGGGTTCGAACTCCAGAGAATACAATTTTGGCAGACTAAAGAATACGCAGATTTACGAAGGTCCAGAGGTGATGCAGGCTAAACCGTTCATTGTGGTCTCATGTATGTTGGAGAGCTGTCCATCATAGGTGTGGTGCATCGTAGAATAATAAATATACTTTGCTTCACTAAGTTATAGGTGTGTTTTATATATATGAGTGTATGGTAATGATTGATCAAACGTACATTCGGGGTAGGAGATTTTATATTTTGTGTTTTGTTGTTGTAGCTTGATGGAACTTTTTGTGATCATGTAAGAAAACAGCATATTTTTCTTCTCTGATTTAGTCCAACTAAGGATTTTACATTGTCAAAAATACCCTTACTCTTAATTCACAAAAGAATAATTAGCAGGCGTAGCTATCTTCCACTGTACACATTTTATTCATACAGTTATGCCTTTATAGGCTGAGAGATGTTTTTATTTTGTTTATATTTTGTTTATATTTTGTATTAATATGTTTTTATGTTGTGATGAATTTATTTTTATTTTTATTTATTATCCTTGAGTATATAGGATTTAACCTTTGGGTTTAACGTTTAATTTTGGGTTTATAATTTAATTATTTTTTTATTCTTGAGTATAAGGTTTAACCTTTTGGTTTAAGGTTTAGTTTTTTTTCCCTTGGGTTTAGGGTTTAATTATTGGGTTTAGGGTTTAGTTTTTTTTTGTTTTTCACCTTGGGGTTTAGGATTTAATTTTCCAAAACTTATATATTGCAACATGGGTAAATTTGTATTTTTTCACAACTTTGGCTAGCCATGCAAATTGTAATGGCTATTTGGCCAATTGTCTATTTTTTTGTGTGGCTATTTACCTAATTCATAATTCATAAAACAAAGTAATGTAATAAGGAAAATTACCAAGAAACTTGAAACCTAACATTTTCTTTTTTTTCTGTGTCCACTTCCTTTTTCATTGGCCACCGACCACTATATATATTTGGATTTTTCATTCCGTTATTCCATATTTCAATTTACACCAAACACACAGAGAAACGCTAGTAAAATTTTGTACGCTTGTTTCCATATTAACGAATTCGTTATCTGAAGATTGAAAAGGAAGAAAACGATGATGGCTTAGGATTTAGGGTTTTAATAAAATCAAGTTTCCATGTTAATCTTCTCGAATGGCTTCATTTACTCTTTTATAAAGTTTATAATTTTTTTCTTGTGGGTTTTCTGATTTTTGGGTTTATATATATTGTATTTGTATTAAAATAATATTATCTTAATTAGAATACTAATATTTTTTTATTAAGAATATCTGAAAATAAAGTCTGACTTTTCCGGGGACTTAATTGACATAGTCAAACATTATTTGAAGAATAAAAATACATCCACTATACTTAAGGAATAAAATTGTAACATATCAAAACTCGGCCAAAAAAGAACCCATTGGTTTTAAAATGAAAACATGTCTGTAAATTTAGGTCATGGTGTGATCTGAATTTTGGTGACACTAAAGGGTTTTATATTGGAGAAAATAACCTTGTATAATTTCCTATCGTCTTATCCAATTTAGGATAATACATCAAACCAACGGAGTAATGTAAAAAAATATTACAAAGAAACTTGGATCTCAAGCAGATATAATTTCCTTTTTTGTGGCCAACGACCACTATATATTTCGATATCGATCTTTCTTTCCATAGATTTCAATTTACACACAACACACAGAGAAACCCCTAGACCATATTAACGAATTCAAGAAAACGATGATTGGTAAAGAGAGATCTGATTTAATGGATCTGGTCTGTGTTGCAATTAAGTCCACTTTCAACACTCGAAGTGGAGAGGGAGTAGAGCGATGCGTGGATGTGTTGAATCAGTTAAAGTCTCTGTCTCTTTCAGTCAGAGAGATTCTGTCCACCGAGTCAATATTCAAGCTTGAGACTCTGAAAAAACATCGAAACCCTAAGATCCGCAAGGAAGCTCAAGCCTTGTTTGACTCGTGGCACAAGACTCTCGACAACACAAAACCAAAAGACAACTCTTCCAGACTTGGTCGTATCAAGTTACGTCTGAAATCAAAGAAGCCTCTTCTAACAACATGTCTTATTCACGAAGCTATAACCGAGCGAGAAGGTGAAGGATCTCAGACTCATCTAAAAAAGATCGAGTCTTTGGAACTGATCAAGAGAGAAGATCAAAGACGTTTGACTCACGAAGAGGAAGAGATAAAAAAGAAAACATACTCTCTGGAGCCGAAGAACAAACAAGATGAGAAAGAGAGAAAGATCGATCTGAAGAAGAGGAGAGGTGTTTCGATGAAGCAGCCAGAAGATGAACATCACAAGATCGGTCTTCCTCAGCGCTCGAGACAGAACATCAAAGACAAAGATCGTCAAGCTTCATCGGCTTGTAAAAAGCAGCAAGATTCTGGAAACCCTAAATCTGCAGCCTTGAAGACTAAGGCAGAGGATGAGCTGAAGAAGAAGAAGAAAACAGACTTCTTGGAGCTGTTTAATGTAGCCAAGAAAGCTGCTGATGTGGCCAACGCTAAGGGTCTTCTCTTGGGCAAAGCAGAGACGTCTCGCTGTGTCCAAGCCCTCTCATTACTCATGAAAATCAATATTACTCCAACGCCTCAAAATTTAAGCCAGATGACGAACAAGCTTGACGGACTCACACACCACAAAGACCGCAAGATTTGCAATGCTGCATCTGCTCTTCTTCAACTTTGGAGGCAGAGGATCACAGATCAACAACGTAAACATTCAGCCACTAACAAGTTTCGTACCACTTCCTCTAAATAACATCTCACAATCTATATGTTTCCACAACATGAGTAGTTTGATATGGAAGTAACTAATTTTAGTAAGAGTTTTGTTCCCATAAGTTACTTACCAGTCAACAATTGAATATAACAAAACATATTTCCTTCCAAGCAACAACATGTGCTATCCCTAGTCCAAACAAAACTCGTCTGGAATGTTTCCTTCCAAGTTGTTTCTCCGGAGATTCACTATGGTGAATTTACTCAAACATGGAGGGATTAAGCCGGTGAAGTGGTTGTAAAACAGGTCAAAAACATCGAGCCAGGTTCGGTTACAAACTGATCCTGTGAAGCTATTGTTCCAAGCAGACAAGTTACCTTTGATTATGTTATTGGAAAGATCCAAATGCTCTAACATCTTTAGTGACTTCCAGAACCATGGTAAAATATACTTAAATTGTAGTTTTTATACACTTAAATTGTTTTTTTTTTTTAATTCGAACTATCCTAAAAAACTTGTAAATGCTAACCGAATAAAATGTCCCACATTTCTAGTTTGGAAATGGACTCACTTTTATAAATATAAGTGTGTCCATGTACATGTTCAAACAATAACACCCATGGTGCGCATAGGAGAGGATGGTTCAACCCACACGCGCGCCGCCGAACCGAACCGAACCGAGCGCGGATCGCGGGTCGTGGGCTCTTGGACTCTTGGGAATGCCTCGCCGAGCCGATATCATTCTTTTTGGGCCAAGCCCATAAAACATTTATTGTGTTGGTTCGGTTCAAATTTTAGTTCGGTTTATAATGAAATTAATTAGTTTGAATTCAGTTTAGATCATGTTGAGCTAATTACGCTACAGAGCTCCACTTACTCAACCACGTCTCTGTTTTAATTAAACGAGATTTGAGGAACTGTTGAGGCACGCTCTCCTCTATCTTATCTTCACCCTTCTCCTATAAATACAGAAACTCCCTCACTGTTTCAGTAACATTCTCTGAAAAACAAAAACTTGTTTCTCTTCTCTCTCTCAAAAGTAAGTATATAATCTCGAGAGTGTATGTTATTGCTTAGTTCGTCAGGATCATTCAGAAGTGCTGTTTGAATGATCTCCGTGGCTTTATCCTTGATCCTTAAATCATCATAGTACCGTCGCACTAACGGGGTAATTATTTGGATTACGGAAATAGACCAAATCTCGATCCCACAAAAAACTTTTATGATTTCGGTTTTATGTCGTTTCTTTTTAATCTGTTTATTATTTGCTCACTTTTATGAATCCGATATTACTTCGATTTTAGGGTCATACAATGGATTTGTTTGTTATTATATAGAAAAGTAATACAAGTTGTAATGTAAACACTGGCCGCTTTTAGGTTGATAGTGTTTCATGAAACTCACAAAAATAAGTCTTCAGATAGAAATTAAAATCAGATATATCTCTTTCGTGTCCACTCCAGTACCTTAATACAAGAATTAAATAATAATAATCAGTTTTGTTTCTTCGGATTTTTTTTTAATAATTGTAGTGTCAAATTTTTTTCTAAACCTAAGACTAATCCACAAAGTCCAACCAATCTATGTTAAAATCGTGTTTCTTCAATTTTAAATTAAGTGTTTCACGGTCAGAACATAGGTGCTAAATAGTGACATTGAAAAAAATAATCAACTGAATTCACCCGCATTCAAAATACCACTATTAATAAAATTCAGCTAGATTCAGCAAAAAAAACTAAAAAAAAAATTATATTTAATTATATTCAACAATTCTTCTAGCGCCATTTTATATATAAATATATTTATTTCATATAGAAATAAGATGATGCATAGTAGACCTAAGGATCATATAAGAATATTTTGGATAAAGATATTATATGTGAAGCATTATAAATAAATATAATTTCGTAATTTTTATTAGATTTTTAAGATATCATAAAAATAGTATATTCATATTTTTAATTTGGATGCCCCAAAATTTTATGATTCCAATATGTTTAGTATATTGTTAATTTGGATAAGAAATTCATTTTCTAACCAAGCATTTATGTAAGTAGCAAAAAATATCTTTAATATATACTCAAAATATTATAAGTTTTTTAAAAAACTCATGCAATCCCACACAAAAAAAAATTATAACGACAAAAATGCGAAGAAGATGCATACTGGAATTTGTTGCACGAACAATAAAGATATTTTGTGCATTTTATTAGTGAATTAGTATTACATATCAATAATATTATATTTTAAATACAAATGTTTATGTTCC
Source organism: Aurinia saxatilis (assembly GCA_900406295.1). NCBI lineage: Eukaryota > Viridiplantae > Streptophyta > Magnoliopsida > Brassicales > Brassicaceae > Aurinia > Aurinia saxatilis. Next base: position 6,144 of record OVAP01003766.1, read on the forward strand.
AAAATTTTTGAACTCTTTACTAGGTGTAATGTAAAATTATTTTTCAAAAAATTTAGTAAATTCTTAATTACTTATTTTTATTTATTTATTTTAGCTATTCAACTGGACAAATATTTAATAATCCAATTAATTACTTAAGTAATATATATGATTCTGCTCGATTCAGCAAAATTCAACTGTTACCATTTAGCTTACTAATTATCCCGTTGTTATCATTTAGCTTATTAATTATTCAACTGAATTCCACAACAAATCTTTATTTAATTCCGCAAGATTCTACATTCATCAATATTCAGCGATTACCATCGCTTATTTTTGTTTCAATGTAAACACTTTCAAAGAGAATTTGATAAAGACTTGGCAAGTCTGAGAATTAGTTTTCGTTTATCCTGAAGTTTTAGTATCTTTTATATATTCATAGACAAGACGAAAAGAAAAAATTAATTTAAAAAGTCATACCTGTTCGAATTAGAGGACATGTTATTTAAGTTAAACAATAATTTTATTACTAAAATCTCTACAAATACTCATGAAATGGTAATATAAATCTACCATATAAATTTGAATTCAACTAAAACTCATTTTTTGCTTGTTTCTACAACTCTTTTATTTATTTTAGCCAAATTCTAAGGTTCTGAGCATCTAGCACATCCTCAACAAAAACTTAAATTGAAAACATTTCTACTGTTAGACACTATACAAATTTATAAGTCAGTGTTATAAAACCTTATGAATTACTCTGTGTTTATTTTTCTTTTCAGTTCCTTTTCCACACACCTCATCTTTGTTTGTTTTTGCAACTTTATGAGCATTTGGCACATCCTCAACAACAACCTAAACGAACAGGTTTTTGTTATTAGTTACAATACCAATTTATAAGACATGATATAAAACCATAAATTATCCTCTCTTTGCTTTTCTCTCCAACACATTTTCCACCCATCTCATATTTTTTCGTTTCTACAACTCCTTTTTTTTTTTTTTTTTTTTTTTCCAAGTTTTTCAAAATTTTTTTTTCTTTTTTTATAATTAANCAACTCTTTTCTTCCTTTTTAGTAACTGAATTAGACGTATAAAAGTTTGTCGATTAAAACCTTATCAGATCCATAACCACAAATTTTCAAGTTAAGCATTCTTCGAATATGAGAACAGAGAAACGATCGACAAATCAATGCATCATAATTGGGAAGGGCATAAATCAATAGCACAAAATCAATAGAAGTTGAGAAATTAGGATTTAGTTATAAGAACTTGATAGGATTGGAGTTAGATAGAAATGCAACAGAGGTTTCTTTCATCAGAAACGACGATGTTCAAAGGAGGCGATGATATTTGATTGTGGCGTAACTGGACAAAGTTAAAGGAGAAACCTTGTATGAGAAAGCAACAGAGTTTGGCTTGAAAACATGACGGGTTGCATTGGCGTGTTTTATTTGTTTGACTCATCTGTTTATTTTTCTATTATTTAAATAATGGTATAATTGTCAGTTCAATAGATAATAAATGATAGTCGATGGTAGTTTTGAAAAATACTTCTCTAAAAATGGTATTTTAAAATTTTCTCCAAGATTTTATAATGTAAAATCATTTCAATAACACATCAGCCAAAAGTTTATCTTAAAAATGTTTTATTTTTGAAAAAATTGGTGAATAAGGTAGTTTTTGAGATCTTTGTTAAATAGGTAGTTTTAGTCTAATAAAATGACATTCTTACCCTTGAATTGATAATAATAATTTTTGGTTAAATATCAAACTAAACCAAAACTAAGTAAATCAAATCAATGAGTAAAAATAAATTCTGACAATACATACGATAGAAAGTGTACTTCAAATTTTTTTTTTTTCCCCAAATCTACTATCTAGGTTCTTCTTGTTTTATATCTCTAATTTTTATCATCATCCACCATCCACCATTAGTTTTAGTGTTATCCACCATCCACCATCCATTTTGGTAATCTTCCATCATCTACCATCCACCTTGATGCTCATCCACCATCCACCTTGATACTCATCCACCATACACCATATCCATTTTGGCAATCTTCCATCATCCACCATCCATTTTGGCAATTTTTCATCATCTACCATCCACCTCGAAGCTCATCCACCATCCAGTTTGATCATCCACCATCCACCATCCAAATACCACATTTTTTTTTAATTAATATGAACAAAAAACAAGCATTTTTATCGTGATTGGGAAAAAAAATTACGTCTACTGTTTATAAAATCATAAATATATGATAAACCAGAAAATATATTATGTCCACTAAACCAATGGTTTAGGTTTTTAACCCCTTTAAATAAATAGGACATAATAGAAAATTCACACTAAAAAAACAATAGAAACAATCTAAAAACTAATTACAAACTTAAAACTACATAAAAACTAATTACAAACTCAAAACTACCCTATTGTCTAAAATTCTCTTTATTTTTTAATTGTATATGATAAGATTACTAAAAACTCATATCCAAACTGGTTTGGCATTTTGGATTGGATTAGTTGGGTTGACCAAAAGTTTTTTTTTTTTTGTCATAGGCGTCGAAGACAGATTTATCAGTTGATTGAGATTAAGAATTGATTTAAGAATTGGGATGCACTCCTTAATTGGTAATTATATATATGCAGAAAAATTCCAATCAGTTTTTATGCTAATTGATAATTCAGTTATTCAAGGCTACAAATATTTATATTTATGCCAATCTCAATACATATATGGAAATAAAGCAATGTTGTTTTGACCAACCTAGCGGTTATGTATATACAGTCACTGTGTCACCGTTTATTAATTATGATGCATAAACTTTTTTCCGATTAGCTTTATGCTAATTGGTCATTTTAATATTCAGCTAACATATTCGGCAAATCTAATATCTCACCACATGACAAATTCTTCTCTCCTGGAAACACTGAGTGGCATAGATGAAATTCGCCAACTGAGTCGGATGAAACGGATCAAAGAACATATGACTTTCCGGTGCCTTACAAGCAATCGATCCTGCCCCACAGAAAACGCTTGAACCTCCATTATAATCCTCAGGACAACATGGGCTTGTCGTGTTCAAAAGGTTCGAACTAGCTTGATTGCTCGAAGGTCCACGAAGTCCCAACATGAAGCTGAAGTAATCGGAGTATAAAAAGGAAGTGCCAGAGAGTCTGTGGTACATACTAGACAGGCTTGCTCTAAGCTTGACATTGAAATTGGTGATCGCAAGGTTTAAAGACTCGTTGCAGCTTCCACGTGGTACCGTATTCAGAATGATATTTGGATAACAACCTAAAGGCTTGAGGTTGTTGATGAAAAAAGTCCTTGCTCCTAACTGATGCAACCTCTGCAACAAGAAATTTACAAATCTTTAGTAAATCAAATCTTGATTAACTGTATATGCATTTTTTTAACCAAATTTATGTCTTCGTCTCTTGTTTGTTTTTCCCTTCTTTTTACAATTTTGATTATTTAGTTTCGTTTTTCCCAAAATCCAATCATTAAATTTTCATAAGGAAGAAGAAGACTCATTTCCATTCCAGATTGGCTCATTTGTTTGTTCGGATAGGTTTTGTTTGATTCGGGTTATCGCTAAACATTCCTACCCAACACTAAATGGTGTAAGGCCAAAGAAAAAGAAAAATATAACAATTTTTATTTACCTGTAGTTGTATCAAGTACGCATGAAGAAGCTTGTTTGCAAACAAATTCACATCGGTTGTAGGATTATAAGAGGCAGAGTAATCGTTAATTCCGATTGCGATCATGAACAACGATTCAGCCAAATGGTTACTGAGCTTTGATTGTGTTTTGGTTTTTTTCTTTAGATACCTCTCGATAGTTTCATTGAATAGATCGACTTGGACACTCAGTGAGAGACATCTTCCCTGCTCAAACAAAGAATCATACTAACACTAATTACATTTGTTCAACAACCGATATTGTAAAGATCTTTTGGTAGTAAACTGAAACATACCGCTGACTGTCCTGTGTCAGGAAAAACCCCACAACTAGCAGAAGCATAGTTAATACCAGTTGAAATATTGTTCTTTTGTGCTTCGGATAATCCCATATAAGCTGGAGCTAACGGAAGCCCATAATAAATAGCTGTATAATAAATAAACAAAAACATAAGAATCATGGTTATTTTTATTATTAATTAACTAGAAAAAAAAACATGATTAAAATCTTCAATATCCTAAAATCGTAACAATTAAACTTATTTAGTTATTTTGTAAGTTTAGTTGTAACACTTTTTAAAAAAAATTCATTCCAATAAATTTTTTTGCTACTTCATGGAATTTACTTCTCATGATTTCCATAAATTTACCAATTAAATATAAATTTCCATCTGATTGTTTTTGGTTCTTACCAATATAATCAGCAATTGTTTTGCCATCGCTGAAACGGCCTGTTGCTTTGCCGCCTTCAAAGTTAGAGCCATATGGTGGAAAATTCGATTTGACTACCGTCGCAAGATGATTATTGTTTCCTGAATCAACCAATGAATCCCCAAAAACATACAAAGCCGGAAAGTTTCCGCCAAAAAGCACAGTCTCTTGTTTAAATGGCTTCTTTGAGTTAATGGTGGAAACGTTAAGCAAGCAGAAAAGGAGCAAGAGAAGGCATGAATGCAAACCCATTTCTCGTTTTTCTTTGGGGGAAAACAGATGAAGGAGAAGTCAACCCTGCAAATTAAAGTTTATTTATAAATTTTTTTTTAAATCTATTTCACACATACTAACATTTTCCTACTAACCAAGGTCCGAACATGAATCCAGTTATTTTTTTCTATATTTTATGATTCAGATCATTATATTATATTATAAGTAGCCGACTTTACGATGCAAATTCTTTGTTTATTCTAAAAATTTGTTCGTACTAATTATTGGGGTAGAATAAGTGACCATAGCTCATCAACTAAAACATGAAATAACAAAGAATTTGTTCGAAAGAATAAGCACTACAAAATATATAGTTAAGAAATTGAGTTAGCATATGACCATTGGTGCAATATGAAAAACACACATATTTTTATATGTAATGTGCAAATCATATATGACGTCCAAAGAAAACAAAAAAAACATACGATGTGGATTGTGGATAAAGGTTACGCATGGTGATCTTTGAAAATATTAAATTAAAAAATATATAATAAGAAAAGACTTGCTTAAAAAGCTAAGAAACTGACCCAAAATTAATTAAATAAGCAATTTTGAGTAAGTTTCTTAGCTATTTAAGCAACTTATTCCTTATTATATTATTTTTAAAAAATTAATATTTTCTAAACAACTCTCAAACAAACATCAATGGAGATGGTCTTAACTTCGCATACACTTCCACTACTATATTGTTTATACTTATTTCCACATAAATATTGGAAATTTTATTAATGTTGCACTAAAAAGATCAGTAACTTATTTTGACAAAAAAAGATCAGTACGTAACTTTACCACAGAGCGGGAAGTAGAAATACACTCAAAAAGTTTAAAGCTACAAATGAGAGCAAGCCATTTGTTGATGAATCATGGAAGTATCAATAACATAAATAAATATGATGCAAGAACACTAAAGAAATAAAATATGGAAATGAGAAAACATACAAATGCAAGATAAGAACGGGTCATAATGGTACATGTCAAAACGAGATATGACAAGAATTCCCATATTTTAAAATATGTCGTAAAAAAAAAATTAATTTAGAAAGAAAAAGAAAAATACGTTTACTTTTTATTGTTTAAATGAACAAAACACATCCTTGTTTCTAAATTAAACTAATTGATAAAAATGTGCAAAAAATAAGATTAAAAATTAAGAATGCGACTTATCGTACGAAATCTTCGTATATATAGCCTCATATACTCAAATAAACTTAAAAACAAAATTGTATTTCTATAATCATTAAAGAAATACTATATGAGATTTAAAATTAAAATTTTAATTAGAGTCGTATATATTATATATACTTCATATATACCTTATATTTATAATATAAATTAATACTTTATTTTCTTTCAAATGTGACTTTTAAAGTTTAGTTCCAGTCCCGTTCTCTCATTCCCATTTTGGAAAAAAAAACATTTCTTCTAAAGAAATGTATTCCGATATGAGACAAGAATTTAGAATTGGAAACCACACATAAATTGTCCCCAATGCCAACATAGTACAGAAGAAAAAAACTGAATCGAATTGAAAGCAAAAAAGAGCCAAAATGTTTTAAGTGATTTATATCATTGATTATATATACATATTTATCAAAGTAATGCGTAAATGAAGAGAAATCACTTAGATCTAAAACTTACAAATAGAAATCGTAATAATGTTCCAGGGAATGAGAGAATATGAAGAGTGATGGTATTAGCAAAAGAGAAGAAAGATACAAAAAAGATTACACACCTCTCGTACAAAGTTTACAAGGCCTTTTATAGGAGATTGTAAGGGTAAAACAAGTAAAAATACAAAAGAAAATAATAATGCAAGACATAAAAGTTAGTGATAAAATTTGGATAAATCCACTCAAAAAGTGAGATTCCCACAAGCACAGTGGAGTCAGTTCTACAATGTTAACTTCCAACATCTTTGGTGTCTATATACACGTATCCGTTCGCAGCAGTAGATCGCACTTAAAAGTTTTGTAACAGTGTTTTTGTCGAGATATTTGATAATGTGTGGAGGGAAATCAGACTCCAGTCCGAATACTTCTTCATCAATATCTGGTACATTTGCACCTGAATCAGTTCCAAATGCTTAAGAAATGTTGTCTAAAATGGATGGTAGGAACTGTAAAGAGATGCCTTTATTTATTTTTCTGAATTTATTGCGGCTAACATGGACAACATTTTGGAATTTGTTTGCCAAGAAATCGGTTATTTCCGGTGATTGGATCGTTTTGTTTGGTTAGGTGTTTGAGGTAAAAGATTTGGATAAAGATGAGTTTTGAATGTTAATCTAATCTGATATGTTGGAGGTGTAGAGGTTAGAGGGAAATTTGAACTTATCCCACCATTTTATTATGTATATATCTTAAAAATTATTCTAATGACAAGAACTAGATTGTGTTAGAAAAATCCAAGTAAACTTAAATTGAGATGAAATAAGGGCCAATGGGTGGGGGAATTCAGTTCATCATTGGATGGTTTGAAACTAGCTTTGTAAATTTGAAAGGTTTTTTAAATTTATTTAGAGTTTAAAAACCAAGATTTGTAGCTAGTGCCGTCTATGTGTTATCACCTGGATTTGAACACAATATAATACATAATTATTGACCACTATATACATATGTGACGGATTTAGAGTTATTGGTTATTACACAATAAACATATATATATATATATATGTATATATACACTAGTCAAATGTGTTTGTGTTCGAGAGATTGAATATTAGTCAGATGATTATGTTTTTTCATCGAGATATAAATGTTCAAAAGATAGTGATTGGTGGTATAACCTTTTAAATTTTAAATTTGGGATATGTCGGATTAATATGTTTTTCATCAAGACATAAATGTTTAAAAGATATTGATTTCTTTATTGACAGTATTGTTTATATGACATAATACATATGTTATTTTAAAACAAACTTTTTTCCTACAATATTTTTCAGCATTAAAAGGATCATTGTTGACTAAAAAAAATTTCTCAACATTATAAGCATTTCGATAAAAAAGATTCAGAATACTTTGAGGGTAAGTTGTATGGAAATCTGTTACAACACATAATATTTAACTTTTTAAAACTCAACTATTTATAAAATTCTAATGTAGAATTCAAATAATCATAAAATAAAATAAGATTATTTTCTTATTACACCAATAATGATGACAAGTACTATCGCATATTGTTTCTTTTCGCAGTTGAAATAGCTATTATGACTATATGTGTTATATATATACAAATAAATTAGTAATAGTACATTAAATAGTAAATGTAGATGACATATATCAGTCTCTCAGAACTTGTCTTTGGAGGAAACCCTACTATAAAATTTGAAGGTTTTGAATCATTTTCTTAAAATCTGGTTTTGTTTTGGAATAAAGTATGAAGAGGCTTCATGAAATTTAGAAATAACTTTAAAGAATCACCCCCATTTTGTAGATTTGAAAAGAAAAAAAAATTCAAAATCTTTATGCAAGTGCTGAATTTGCTATTTTCTTTGAAGATTTGAAGAGTTGTTAGAGCGTCTCAGATGTCTTCGCTTTTTACATTCTTTTCTGAATCGGAATTCAGGTGGTAATATTGTATTGACACTAGTCAAATAAAATCCTTAACTACCTATCAACACTGATGTTGTATAATATAGCTAGGGTCAAACCACAAATTCCTAAGTTTACATTTTATAAATTAAGATTATTTAATTCAGCTAAGACAATGATAAAATGGGTTTTGATTTTCTAAAGACTAATGGTTTTAATTTAATGATGATAAAAACGCTAGACCTATGGAAAATTTTAGGAAATGCAAGCAAAACTAGATGGCTATTCAGATTTAATTAAGAACATCCTCAATTCAAAAATATAATTAGAATTGTGAAAACACCTAAGAAAGCAAAAGTCAATAAACCTTTGATTATCTAACACAAAAAACGATGCAGTAATTAATGGTTGAATCCACAACTTCCAAAGTCTACACAGTAATTTACTAAACTATAAAATAAGCTAAGATAATCAAAAGAAGTTTTGTTTTTCTAATTTTCTTACGGGTTTAATTCAATAATAATAAAACGCTAGACTTTTGGAAATCAGAGGAATTGTGACCAAGCATTAGACATCTATTTAGGTTTTGATTAAGAACAATTTTTTAACTCAAACATAAAGATAAAATTGATCCACTTTCGTGACACCAATCATTGTCTTATGCACTCTAGGTATCTAAACTTTTGAATGAATCTAGAGAATACAAGGAAGTACTAATGAACTGGTTTGATAAGTCTACATATTGCCTTAGCATCAACTTTCGTTAGCTAAAGACAATTTGCTCATCTATTGGAGATCTAGCCACATATAACACTTTTCGTGAATAGATTCAATTTATTATCATAAACTATGTTTACAGGCTAGTTTAAGCATTGGGAATAGATGAAAGAATCAATATACTAACATATTTGTGTCTAAACATTTGAATCACAAGACAATAGAGAACCCTAAATATAACTGGAGAACTACTCATACATATTCAAAGGAACACAAATCTCAACCAAAGACATAAACATAACTGAATAATACTTTATATTAAATTGGAATAATAAGAGCACAGTTCAAGAAAACTTCTCCACAAAGGTAATGACAAGATCTTCAATCCAAAAGCAATAAAAGCAAAAGAGTCTCACGAACAAAGAGAATGATATGATGGCTGGAAACTGAGTAAAAACTACCCTAATTTTGTCTCCAATTGAGTATATATAGGACTAGGGTCAGTGGAATAAATTTTAGGCAAAATAAGTCAAAACAGGGAAATTGTCAAATTGATGTTGCAGAAATCAGGGGCAGCCCAACCAGGCTAGCCCCTGCTCCCTGCCTCTGATGTACTATTTTCGACTTTTTCAGCCCGACCAGCTTTATTAGTGTTGGACCACTCACCTGCTCCCTGCCCGTGTATGAACCAGCTTTAATTTTATAGTCTTTCTCCATTTCTTGCTTCTCTCGTCCCACACTTCACCAAAGCTTCCAAACACCTAAAATTGACTCTATAAAAGACTAAATGACTCGAAAAACACTTTGAAAAATCGGTTAGATTGTGTAAAAAACGTCGGCAACGAAGCCCGCGCACGTCCAAGGCTGTCTCCGCCCCGCTAGCT
>OVAP01003767.1:0-15804 GCA_900406295.1 Aurinia saxatilis
AAATTAATATTAATTTTAGTAGTAAATAATTCTAAAAACATTCATTAGTGGTTCTCTAATGAAGATGGTCTAATGTTTAAAGTTTTGCAGTTGTGACTTTTGATTAATGTGATTCATCATAGTCGCAAAAATTAAAACAAAAAAGTTAGCTATTCTCTTAAAGCTATGCAATGAAGCTTAAAATATTACTATTTGAAGAACTTCTTTTTTGTAGTTATATAATTCAATGATCACAATTCACAAAGAATCAAAAAAAAAAAAAAGAGGTTTTTTTGGGCGAGTCTGCACTTTGCATCATAAACTTCGAATATGTACCCTTTAAGCTTCCTGTTATTAATCATTGATTGTGAAATAATTAGTTTGACTACTGACTACGCAATTTTTTTCATTTCTCCGCACTAAAATATCAAAAAAGTTCTTTCTTTTTTTCAACCAAGAGAACCTTAATATTGAACACTTTTTATGAATCGGAAATAAATAAAGAAACAAAAGACTGGGATCTATTCAATGCCAATGGTTAGGTGATTTCTTCAGCTTCGGAGCCCTGGCCAGTTTCCAATCTTCCGGCTCATCTGCGGCTTCTCTCCCGCTTCCTCGAGGAGGTCCTTGAGGCGCCTAGCACTCCGCAACGTGAGATTCTACAAGTTTTCTTGGGAGAAAAGATATCGTATAAACGTGTCCGCTGAGACTCAAGTCTCCTCACGAGACTCATACCTTCAATTACTTGTACAAACAAAATATGCTTGTCATCCAACCTTGGTTCCGCAACAGCCGTGCAAATTAAAAACTCTCTATTAATAGTAGACTTTCCCCTGCTGTTCGAGCTTGTTGTTACCACCATGCTCAAGNTCAAGGTTCCAGTTCTATGCCTCAAGTAGTTCAAGTTTTCAACTTCCATGGTATCTACATAGCAATATTCCTGGAAGGTTAGACCTCCTAAGATCACTAAATCCTTTCTAACATAACGAAAGGTAGTATCCCGGTACGAGTGGTTCCTCTGAGTCCTACCCTTACACAAGGCACGGAAGTGTTCAACTATTTTAGGCGTAACTTCACCAAAGAGACCCATCACAATCCTTCCAGCTTTTTGATCGCCAATCTCCACATCAAAGTAAACCTTGTGTGTCACTTTAGCTTGAGGAGGTGGTGGTACTTCATCCCCTTGGGCTGCTATCCGGCGTTCCATATCTCGTGAGGTTTCCTGCTTCAGGTCAGGTTCAATAGCATATCCCACATCACACAGGATTTTCCAGTGCCATACAAACTCTGCAGTGGAAAGTAAATCTTTTTTTGTTCCTCCATTGTCTCTTTCTCTCGCAACACGAAGCAACGCTTGTGGTGGATAGTAATCATCAGGAGAGAATATTGAACCGAGTCCAGGATGTCTTTTGAAACTACCAACAGATTACAACTACTACCGCTGGTGAATTCAGAAGTAGAATATTTATTTGCCCAGCGCAACATGTCCCTTCGCAGCTTTATCTTGGTATTGGTTACAAACCGAGAAGTCAGCTAACTCATCATCTGTCATGAGTTCACCATAAACTTGAACTGACAACTCACCAAGGTAACCTTCATTCTCGAGAGCATCTCTGATATTCTGCTTAAAAAAACTGCAAATCTGTATCCCTAGGGACTGAAAAATCCACGCGTGTGTCTGCATATTGGTAAAGTTCCGTATTGGGTTCTCCGGACATCGAGAAAAAAAACAGAGTTTGAGAGATTATGGTTGTGTCTTGTCTTGTGTGATATAAATACGATTCTAAAAAGTTTGAATATAAAGAGAAAAATTTAAGACTACTAATACAAAAAATTAAGACGGAGCAAATTACGAATTTATCCTCCACCGCCACTGCAAATACCGGCTAAGGAAACCGGGAATCTACAAAGTGCGGTAGCCACCGGTGTACTTTCTCCGTTGACAACCTCCGCCGAAGCCGGTGGAAGAACTCTCCCGTCGGCGAACAACGCCCTTTCCGACAAACCCGTCTGCTGATTCCGGTACCTCGCCACCGCACCCTCTAGCTCAACCTCCGCCGAGGCGTAAACCGCTTCGTCTCCGAATCTCCGCTCCACCTCGAAATACTCTCCCAGCGATGACCGTCGGTGGATTCCTCCGTCTTCTCCGGCGCCGTCGTCGTCGTCTCGGCAAAACCTCCACCACTTGCGGCGGCGATGTCTCTCGGTGGAGGAGCTCGGAGAAGGACGTTTCCTCTGGTTGCGTCTTGACTCGGAGGAAGGTCGTGAGATTGAGAGGGAGGGTGACACGTGGCGGTGTGAGGAAGCTCTGAATGGCATAGGCATTGTTGCTGTGAAACTGAACCCCATAAGTGTCCCTAGTGTGATGCTTCTGTCATGAAAGAACGATCCTGTTGACTACAATCATAACAACACAACATCAAATTTTATAATAAACATTTCTAGACTAATCGAATCATGGGCAGTTGTAAAAAAACACAAACTTTGGCTCTTAACATGCTCTACTGAATATAAAGAATCTTGAAGCTGACCTCTGTGTCAAGATCGGAGGAAGAGACGGAGGAGATAGTTGGAGAAGGTGGCATCTGATTTTGCATTTTTGGTATTGATGATATTTTGTTTGGAGATTTGTGTTGAGTGGAGAGCTAAAACGACGTCGGATGGGTGAGGTAAAGAGAGAAAGAGGAAAGTGGTGTGTTTGATATGCTTTTGGTTGGGGTGATAGTGATGAGTGATGATATAGGTGAAGAAGAGAGGAAGGAGAAAAAGTGACAAATGATTTGCTTTTTGAAATCATTGAATCTTCTTTAAGCTTAAAGTCCTCCTCTTTTAGTTTTTACCAATCTGTAGTCTATTCTTTCAATGTTCTGAGCTGTGTTATTTTTGTTTTACTTGTTTTTAGTAGTACCTAAATTGATGGGCAAATCAATCTTGACTTGTATGGGGAACATTTTTTTTTACTTTGGGTAAAAGCTAGTACATGTTAGTTGAGAACATTTTCATCTTGAAATTTACGAAAATGAAATAAATTACAAAATGAGCTTTTTATAGGTTCTATCGTTTTTTTCATAGGATACCTGAAAAAGGTACTACACCTACGACCTATATTCACGCGAAAACGAAGTTATCACGTTTTTTATATGTTGTGTGATTTTTTTCATTTTTAATCTCTCATAATATCTTTTTCCTNTACTTTGGGTAAAAGCTAGTACATGTTAGTTGAGAACATTTTCATCTTGAAATTTACGAAAATGAAATAAATTACAAAATGAGCTTTTTATAGGTTCTATCGTTTTTTTCATAGGATACCTGAAAAAGGTACTACACCTACGACCTATATTCACGCGAAAACGAAGTTATCACGTTTTTTATATGTTGTGTGATTTTTTTCATTTTTAATCTCTCATAATATCTTTTTCCTTCCTTCTATCTCCTTGAATTTGAAACTATATAATCTGACTAATTAAATTAAAACTATATAAATCAGGAAAATTAGGTTAAAAAGATTTTAAAAGGTAGATACTTATACCTTTGCGACATCATTTTTTTTGTCTTTTCCATATTTTTTTGTAGAATAAATTCAAATTTCTCTCCCCAATTTTTACAAAAAAATAAATATATGCATGGATAAACTCAATAAATTTCTCTCCAACTTTTACCAGAAAAAACTGATTTGAATAAACTCAAAAAAAAATTCTCCAATTTTTACTAGAAAAGCAGATCTGGATAAACTATATATATCACACCTATATTGATATATAATCAACTATACAGTCAACTATATATATAGTGAACTATATATTGAACTATAGAGTGAGCTATATATTGAACTATGATATATATAGTTCACTTGATAGTTCACTATATAGTTCAATATATAATTATTGTATAATTCATTATGATTACTTCGATATATATATATATATATATATATATTTCAGTGTAATTCAATATAGATTTTATTGTAATTAGTACTACAATTTTAACCTTATAAAAATTTATTTGTGATTTTATAATTACAAATAAAGGAGTATAATCTCAACAACAAATCATCATTTATATAGATGAATCACTTAAATAAAAGGAATGTGTGGAGAACAATAAAGAAAAAGAGAATTACATAATTATAATTTGTGAGAAAAAGAGATAATCAACAAAAAAAAAATTGATAAAGTAAAAAACATGTAAGGAGAAGAAAAATACAATAGTATTTTTATATAAGGGTATATGAATAATTTTGTTTTTTCATTTTAATATAAAAACAATTTTTGGTAGAAAAAAATTACTTACAAAAAAAATAGTATACAATGCAATTTTCCTAAATCCAATTACCCAAAAAAAATCTTTTAATTTTGGATTTTATTTTTCTATCACTGAACCAATATGCATGGAATCATATAGAAAAATAAAGTCCCCAACCGAGTTTAATTGGCTAAATCAAATATTATTTGAACATTTAATATTGGATAGCTACATGATTTGTTGATGGTTGTGTATGAGTGTAATTTGCCATTCTACCACTGCATTTAAGCACTCCAAAGTGATGGATATCACTGACCTTGCGGATGGACTCCAAAGTGTTATGTTGTGGATTTTTTTATAGCATCAAATACTTCTTAATTTTGAATTTTTATAGTTAGTAAATTTTGGAGTTTGCCAAAGAAAAGAAATCTGTTGTGAATCTCCAAAGAGATTTTTTTTCTTTTTTTAATTTTATAGAAAAGAATAAAGATATGAATTTGGGATTAGATGACGTCAGCATTGATCTGTTACGAGATTACGATTTTGGTTCTTATGACACAACAGAACTGATTCACTTCCTCAACCAAACATCTAATCAGTTCTCTTCCTAAGCCCTAGGATTGACCTTTGAATCCAGAAATGGCAGATCAAAGCAAGAACACTCCAGAGATCTTCGAGCTCAGCAATGGCACCATGCAGGTCAAGATCTCTAACTATGGCGCCACCATCATCTCCTTATCTGTCCCCGACAAGAACGGTTCGTTCCTTCGTGATGAGATTGTGTTATGTATGCTTCCTACTATCCAAATCTGAATCCTGTGATGATCGATTTATTTGTTTTTTTTTTCAAAATTGAAGGGAAATTGGCTGATGTAGTTCTCGGATTCGACTCTGTGGATCCATATGTGGTAAATTTCTCTTGAATTCATCTGATTCTTTGATTGATCTCGACTGAGATTTCATCTGATCTGATCAAATTGAAAAAAGTTATGATCACGCGCTCTCTATGATTTTAAACACGACCCATGTGCTTTCTGTTGTCTGAAATGGTGATCAGTAAAAGTCAACAACAGATGTGTCTGATACAGTTGGCATGAATAGTTTGTGAATCAGATTGTTAGTAAATGTATCTGGTCAGGTCTCTTGTGATATATGACTTGTGATGAATAGTCAAAATAATATGGACTTTGTGACAATGGTAATGAATTTGAGTGTTTTTTTATCTATGAATCTGTGTATGTGTACTAATATGATTGTTACAGAAAGGGCTTGCACCGTATTTCGGATGCATAGTTGGTCGTGTGGCTAATCGGATCAAAGACGGTAAATTCAGTCTCAACGGAGTCAACTACACTTTGCCTATCAACAAGCCCCCCAACAGCCTCCACGGTATAGCGAAATCTCCTCTATATCTATAGATATTTCGCCAACCTTAATCGGATGTAGATCACTAATGTTGTTCTATGCAGGTGGTAACAAGGGCTTCGATAAGAAGATATGGGACGTTGCAGGACATAAGAAAGACGGTGAAAAACCTTTCATCATTTTCAAATATCACAGCGCTGATGGAGAAGAAGGTCTCTAGTTCTCCCTGTTCATTTAATTTATTTGTTGTATCTATTATGCATTTCGTTTAGCTAGCTATAAACTGTGTATCCCCTCCACAGGTTATCCTGGTGCAGTTTCTGTCACGGCTACATACACTCTCACGTCAGCCACGACGATGAGACTTGACATGGAGGCTGTTCCGGAGAACAAAGACACTCCGATCAACTTAGCTCAGCACACATACTGGAACTTGGCGGGGCATGACTCAGGAAACATTCTCGACCATAAGATCCAGATTTGGGGGTCTCATATCACGCCCGTGGACGAATACACAGTTCCTACAGGGGAGATCACGCCGGTGAAAGGCACTCCGTTTGATTTCACTAAGGAGAAACGGATAGGCGAGTCTATAGGAGAGGTAGGTCTCGGATATGACCACAACTACGTGTTGGACTGTCCTGATCAAGAGAAGGATGGACTGAAACACGCAGCGAAGCTCAGCAATGGTGAGAACTCAAGGGTACTGAACTTGTGGACCAATGTCCCAGGAGTGCAGTTTTACACCGGCAACTATGTGAATGGAGTTGCCGGGAAAGGGAATGCGGTTTATGGGAAGCATGCAGGTGTGTGCCTTGAGACACAGGGATTCCCTAACGCGATTAACCAATCGAATTTCCCGTCTGTTGTGGTTAAGGCTGGGGAGAAGTACCAACACACAATGCTGTTTGAGTTTTCAGCTTGAGTGAAGGCGGTTGGGGTTTTAGATGGAAGGTTAGGTGTTAGACTATGGGAATAAAGACCGGTTAATTGGTTTATAGAAACCGGAAAAGAGGTTAAAATAGTTTTATCTTTTGCTTGTTGCTGGAGAATAATTAAACCAGATGAACCATGCTTCTAATGTCCTAAAGTTACTTTATTTTTCATATTTTTGGTCATATTGTGGATGAATATTTCAATTGTTTACTGAAACCAAATAGTAGTCCGATTTAACATCTTGAGCAATTCTGGTGGCAATTGTATGCACACGCCTGTCGTGCGTGTATGGAAGATTAAAGAAGCAAAAAGGCAATCGCGCGCGTGAAATATGAACCACCCATCTCTCTAATCTCTTTCGTCCTCATTTTTCTTCACTTTCTGTGAAGTGTTTCATTTTTTTCACATGTAACCAACGCTTCTGGGTTACACACATAAAATGGCTTCTCTACCTTACGGAGTTTCGAATCTGTGCAGAAGCCAAGATGTTCTGTCGTCGGCTGTACGGATTCGTCCGATTGGGCGACCAATTACAGGTTCTCACAATAGATGAAATATCCTAAATAATATTCGACAAAACCTGAGATTTACCTGAAATACACTCTTTCGTGTTTGTTGAGATGATGCAGGAAGATCGAGAGATGCGAATAGAGTCTTTAATAGATTCGAGAGACATGGATTGTCACCATCATCTGTAGAATGGAGAGAGAGACAAAGAATGATATGTAGAGTGAGCTCAAACTCTAGTGAAACTGAAGAAGATTCTGCCACAAAGACCAAGGTTTGATTTCCATCTCTTCAGTTTTACATATTTTACATCTTCATAGTGGCCTGAAGCTTACTAACTCTGTTGTGTAATAACCTGGTTACAGAAGACGCCGTTTGGATACACGAGAAAGGACGTTCTGTTGATAGGAGTAGGAGTGACCGCACTTGGTTACGGACTAGAAAGTGGACTCGAGGTAATTCAAAAAGCAAATCATGAATCGTTCTTGTGTGTGTGTGTGGCTCTGAGAGTCTGAGTATTGTTATTATTATGAAATGGGCAGTATGTGGGAGTTGATCCGTTGCAAGCAGGCAACGCAGTGCAGCTAATACTGGTGCTTGGCTTGACTTTGGGTTGGATATCGACTTATATCTTTAGAGTTGGCAACAAGGAGATGACTTATGCTCAGCAACTTCGTGACTACGAGTCACAAGTTATGCAGGTTCGTGTCTTCTCTTGAGGAATATTGGCTCTTAATTAGAGTTTATGTAGTTACCTAACATATGTTTGGTTTGGTAATGGGCAGAAACGGTTGGAGAGCTTATCTGAGGCAGAATTAGAAGCATTGATGGAACAGGTTGATGAAGAGAAGAGACAGGTGTAGTAGGCTCCTCCATCACCTGCGAAATTAGGAAGAATCACAGAGCACGTTTTCAAAGTAGTTCTCCAAAGAAACCATCTAATTTTCTTTCTTGTTGGTTGTATGATACACAAAAGAATACAAATCAAAGAATATGTTGCAACTTGAAACGCTTAAAGAAACAAGTCTATCAGACTCGACTCAAAGCAGAACACCAGACCCCAAGGGCTTTATACAAAAATGAATCAGAACACATAAACAAATTGAATCAAATGAATACGGACTTATGAACAATGCACATATGCACAAAGGAGTAGTTTTCTTTAATTTTTTTAAAAGAACTTTTACGACTTATATCTCACCCAAATGCCTTACGAGCAATGGGAATTCTGAAGAATCTGGGTGAAGTCCTTTCACAAGAGCCACCAATTTGAGTACACACTCGATGCTGAATATTTTGAGTTTCCATGTGGCTGAGTCTGCTGTTCTGTTTAGTCTGGTTTGAAATGTGGAATTCTTCTGCTTGATCTTCAGTGACAAGCATGGGCTTCCTCGCAACTCAATAACCTGGATGATAATCAAGTTTGTACATCAAAGTCAGATCGAAAAAGACAAAACATGACAGTGTGAGAGCAAAAGGCCAGAATAAAAAAAACTTGTTACCATCTCAAATATATCGGAGATGGAGCAGCTTGAGTCAAGTGAGAAATATGGAGGAGAAGAAGCATCTATTGCTAGAGAACTCAGCCTCCCGAAGTCCTCATTACATATGAAAAGATGTCCACCCGCCACAAATAGTGACCGTGGAAGCCACGACACTTCTGCACAGTTTAAAAGAAGAAAACTATTTAACACTAGTGACACAGCTTAAATTGGATTTTCTTGAAAGCTAGTAAAAATGCGTGAAGAAAAAATACACCATTCTTAACTATATAGAATGGCTATGCAAAGCTGCTTCATGACGTGATTACGCACCTAGACACTGAATTTATTGGACTAGGCAATCCCGTTGGTGGAGATAAATTTTATAACAGTGACTAGGCTACATACTTCACAGAAAATGTCATCAATTAGCTCGTGAATAAATCTAATAAAATATAGATAGGGAACAAACACTAAGGGACTGCAACTTATTGTGAACGTGAGCTTACACACTACAGACGGAATCATGAACTACTAATCTGGTCCGATAACTATCTAGGCGAAATTACTGGTAGTATGCACTATCAAGGGGGAAAAGAGTTTAACATTTAAGGTGAACCATTTCTCACTCAACGGTATTAAACATGTGGGAAAAAAAATATACCTCCAAGGGTGTTGCTCTGAAAATGGAGAACACTATATTGGAATATACTCAGCTTCAAACCACTACATATTTCTTTCTCAAACAATTCTACTTGAACATTTTCCAAACTGCAAATTATGTTTCAGTACATGTCAAATCAGAAATGGAAGAAGCAATAATAAAATGAGCTGAAGAACAATATGATGATAGCTCACCTTCCCAAAGAGCATTTAGATTCTATAGCCTGAGAATCCAAGACGTTAACGATGTTAAGTAATACTGTTGTTTTTTCGATGCTCTTTGTTATGAAAAAATACTCCGCGTCTTCCTTAAAGCATAGCCTAAACCAGAAGAACAGAAAGAGGTTGGGACATGGAATCAGACTCAAGTTTAAAAGTGGATCCATATAGACTAACCTCACAACCTGAAGTCCTAGACCAACTGAGACGTCTTGCATATCATCAATTCTATGTGAACACAATAAACTTAAGTTGCTCTCTGCAGACACCAGGGTTTAAGGCAAAGTCAACATTAACGAAGCCTAACATATTCGGACACAAAGAATTAAAGAGGAAGACAGGGAATATACGTTTAACCTTGTGAATCAGTAGAGACACCCATGAGCAGTATATACAATTTTTCTTCGCTACTCAGCAGCAATACTACTTGCCTGCATTTATAGAGTACTGTCAGGGGAAAAGAGGAGACACCATTCTAGTATGAAATGGCTTCTCAAGACAAATGCTATAGTTTTTTTTGTTTCCTTATTTTTTGTTCAAGCTATAGTTAAACTAAAGAATAAATTATTATGAAATGGGTTCTGAAGACAAATTCAAAACCAAAGAAAAAATTATTCATACATGTGAATCACAAAAAAAAAAAAATCTAATTTCATCGACTATTTTTCCTTTTCAAACTAAAATTAAGGAAAACCAATCAATCCTAGAGAAGCAATGTCTACGAGACCCCAGTGGCATTTTTTTCTCTCAACATGTCCCTATCAATTATAATTAGTTTTTAGCTAAAGATAGAAGACATTACTTTCCACTTAGATCTACAATGATAAGGGGAACAAAACTTACTGTCGCTTGTAAGTGGATTCTTGCCGCAGTATACAATCACAACTAACGTAAATCCTACAAGTCTCATCAACGCTGGAATCTGACAGTGTTGTTGTAAAATATTCCTCCACTAGACCACTCATTCCTTCAGTGAATTTTTCAGCTCCCAAAAGTCTGGTACTGCTCTTACTATTATAACCCATAGTCAATGAACCTTCTTGCAAATGATCAGAAACATACCCATCTTCACAAGAATCACTGATATCTGCATCACTTCTATGAGATGTTTCTCCATTACTTATGAAACTGTTCTCCTCCAGTAGAGAAACAACTCTTTTTTTAGGCTTCCTCTTGCTTTTTCTTTTGTCAAACCAACGGTACATCTTGTTAACACCAGAAGCAAGCTCGCTATTATGTAGTCCAGAAATAAAATTACTGGTCTTTGCTTTGAAGGAATCATCTATCCTCCAACTCTTTATTATGCTACTCCTCTCTGGTTGAGATTCAAGCAAGTCTGTGTCTTTTTCAGCAAATCCCAGAGTCTCCTCCTCATGTCTATTCCTATTAAGATGATCCACCACCATATCCTGTTCAGGATTTGATTGTTCAGAATCATAATCTTCATTTTCACTGCAGCTGCTCGTACTATCAGACGATGCCACTGAATAAGAATCTGCTGATAGCTGCAAGATTTCTTCCACCAGGTTATGACGTCGGTATAAGACATCCTTCTGATAATGAGGGGGTGATCGCAAATATGTTGATGGTGAAAATGATCCTGTCATATCTTGATTAGCATCCGATGTTAACATGTTTCCATTTTCATCTGGCTTCCCATCAAGAAATAATGCTTGATGCTTTTGATTTAAATCTGTAATTTGGAGACCTGGTGGAGGCCCTGGTGGATATCTCAATGTTTCACTCGAGCTTTTTCTATCCTCTGTATAGTAGTTTTTCTCTGAGTCAATATTCCAGCTGTCTTTTCTGATATCCACAAAATTTTCTGATGGGTCATCCATCCACTCCTTAAACTCTCTTAGCCAAAGCACAGAACGTTCTTTCTTCAACTGTTCAACTTTACTTATTAGACCAAATACCTCAGCTTCGTGATCAGATTTTATATTCTCCTCTTTGTTTTGAATCTCGGGCTCACATGAAGCAGACTCTTGATCAGAATTCACATAGGTGCTCTCTTCCTCACTATTGATAGAAGCGAGCCGGTAAAGTTTTGTCTGTGAAAGGAAAAGAAGACAATAATAAGCTTTCAATAATTATTAAAACCACAAAACAAACCAAGAAATTGAATTCTGAAAGAGCAAATAAAGAAGCTGCCTATTGAGTGATGTGTATGTTCACAATAATTTTCAAAAGGCCTTGCCATACAACACCGGCCTAACTGATTTGGATATATTCTTATTTATATCATGCATAGGATTTAGCGTCACGCATGAGAAAGGGCCTCTACAGCCATATGCATATTTTAAATATGTATAATAAACGTAACTGAAACTCTGTCCGGTACCTTTTTTCTATTGAAGCTTCCTTCATCATCAGCTTCGTCTCTAGCCGGAGAGTAGAACCCATAGCTGGCAGGCTGACTTTTCCTACGAGTAACAACAACCTGCCTCTTCAAAAATTCTCTATTCCCAATTTGCTTTCCATCCAGCTTCAACTGAAAAGCCACACAGACAGAAATAATCATATTAAATCGTGCAGGGCATTGATGGGTGCAAACTCTGCTTTTCAACAAGATTCTATACTCTCTAAAACATAACTTACATCATTTGGATGAGCAACGTAGCTGAGGACTTGAACCCTGTACCATCGAGCACAACAAATTGGATTCCCTTCCAACCACAGGTCTGTCAAGAATGAAAGGCTCCCAAGAAACTCTAATTCTGAAAAGTTGGAAATAATATTGAAGGAAACATCAAGGCCTTCAAGTGACTTCAAATTCTCAATCCCACGCAACGTAGTTAGCGCATTGTTCCTCAAAACAAGTTTAACAAGGTGACAGGATACCTGCATAATTAAAAAAAAAGGTATATGGGTTCCCTATTGTAATACTTGTATGAACACTTCAGCACAGGAATTCAACGTTTTCTTATTTCTGTGATTTGAAACTAAGCTGTAGTCTATCTATAACTATCAAGACTAGCTAAATGCTTTCAACAGTCTGTAGCTAACAGAAGCAGATGTTAAGCAACTTCAGATAGAATGAAATATCTAGATGGAGGTGCAGGAACCTGAAATTTCTCACCTCACTCAAGTGAGAGATTGTTCTAAGTTGATTGAAACCCAGATCAAGGTGTTTCAACTTGGGACATCTCCGAAGATTATCCACCTTTGCAAACTTGTTCCGACTCAAATCAAGCGACTCAACAGCTGGAAGTAGCTGCAACGACTCGTCCATGAGCATAAGACGGTTACAAGCGCAAGAAACAAAAGCCAACTTATTCCACTGTGGCGAATCCTTTATCTCGGCGATTCTACTAGCAAACACATGCCGCAGCGCATCCTACATTCAATAAAAACCTGGAAAAGATTAGTCAGAGACTTCCAAAAACCAAGCAAAAACATATGAATAATTTCATACATCAACCTTTGCGTCCTGAAACCTTCCATCGTTCATTCATTGCCCATTCCAAACATACTACTAGTTCAATTCCCCTACACCCTAAAGCAACACAGAGCTATATAACCCCACTCAATGCATCAAACCAAAGGATCCGAAAGTAAAGAGAAAAGCTCACAGTAGAATTAAGGCAGATAAGCTTCTCCAAGGTATGCCTAAGTTCAAGCAATCCTTTAGCAGAAGAAGTAGACAAATCACAGCCACGCAATTCCAAAACCTTAAGCGTAGCGAAAGGAAGAAGAGAGAGCGGCGTAGGATCACGAGCCGGCGAAGGAAGAAGCGAGGAAACAACTTTGAGCGAAGGTAAGAGACGAAGAATACGTCGTAGCTGCTCGAGCGCACGATAGTCTCCAATGTCGGAGACGTAAGCGCGGAGATAGTCAACGGGAGCTCCGGAGAGCATAAGCTCGAGATCACGGAGCGATTCGAGACGGAGATGAACGTAATGAAGACCCGCGGGATTGAGTTTGAGCACATCGGTGCCTTCGATTAGCGAATCAGCTTTCTCTTGGAGAAATTTCTCGAGATTCTCTAAGTATCGATCTCCGGTGACGATCGCCATGAAGAATTGAAAGGAGATTTAGGGATTTTTTGACTCGTCGGAAATCGTGGCCGGAGAAGTAAATTAAGAAACCGCCATGGAAGATGAGAAGGTAGAGAGAGATGGTGATTGGTGGAAAAATAGACGAATAGGAAACAGCGACGATGATTCGCTCTCTGTTGCTAACAACAATCTGGGAAAAGACTGAGAAACCACCTGGATTAATCAAAATTCTATAATGCAATTTTTAACTTTACTAATCATTGATTAGCGTCATTTTAAAACGCGGTTTTCACATATACATTTGCCTAAACAGTAAAAGATTTTCTGACAATAACTAGTTCAATAACCATGAGGCTTTAAAAATATATTTCCCACCTCACTGTATGACCTGTATTCAAAATAGCTACCAAATGATTTGTATTGATTTTTCACATACATCAACTCCACTTTTTGTCCAAGGATTAACACTACTAGTATAAAGTTGAACCACATTCAAAAACACAAAATCTACTAGTTAAACTTATAAAAACAATATATGATGAACACATATTCACTATCCACCATGTTTATTATTTTGAAAATATAAAATAGAAATTGTGATGAGTTTTGTATGACTATTACTCCCTCCGTTTTTCAAAGAGTGTCGTTTTGACACATTTCACACAAATTAAGAAAACTATTCAATTTTCTATTTTACCCCTATTTAATAAGTTGTATTCTTTGGTTTTTGTAATTAATATACTTTAAAAATAGGAATAAAATTGGAAATCTGGTATTAAATCTGCATTGAAAAGCCAAAACGACACTTAAAATATAGCAAAATTTTTATTCTAAAACGACACTCTTTAAGAAACAGAGGGAGTATATGTCCATTACCGTGTAAAAAAAGGTTAAAGACATCTAAGATACAGTATCATTAAATCGTCTAATTAAAGTGTTTGACAACTAATGTGTATTATAATCAATAACAATTTATATACATGAGTTCAGCATTTATTAATAATTCTGCTTCATGGATTAAAGATAATTTTAATAAATTTAACATTTTTAAAATATTAAAAATGATCCTTTACTTTAAAATAAAATCATAAAAAATTAGGTCCCTGTAATGCTCCTCTTTGGAGACAAAATGAAAACTACACTCTTCTTTTCGTTAGAATACTCTTCTACTTTAATGAAAAATTAAAATCCCAATATACCCTTTCTGTTCGACCAATCAGAATAATGAAAAAAGATCGGGTTTTGTTGGAGTGGTTTGGCTCTGTTTCTTCATCGGACCCGATTGATATCCGATCCATCCCTTCCAACCCTAGCTAAAGAAATAAAATGGTGATGTCAATTACAAAGCTCATAAATTAACCAGCTCTGAGATCGGCCGCAAATAGTGCTCGGATCGGAGTTTAATCGAGGGGCTTCTCAAAGCTATCGGAAGATACAGATCAATCGCTGTAATTCTCTCCAGAAAGCTCGTAGTTGGGACGAAGGTGTCTCCTCCAAATTCTCCACCACACCATTGACAGATATCTTCAAGGTTCGAGTCTCTCTCATTTCTGCAATTTTCGATTTAAAGGGTCATTTCAATATCTGAATTAACGTTTGTGGGTATATATTGGTGCAAGGGAAGAAAGTTATCATCTTTTATCAGGTTTTTTCGTTATGAATGTATGTGTGTAGGGGGGGTTATATTGGAGTTTGTTCACAGCAGCACGTTCCTAGCTACAAGAGCCATATTGATACGTGTAAAGCTAAGGGCATTAATTCTATCATATGTGTCTCTGTTACTGATCTTTTTACTGTAAATTGTTGGGCATGGAAGCTTGGTGCCAAAGATGTTGTAAGTTCGTAGCTTTAGTCATTCCTTGATTTCTATTAGTATATGATGTTAAGCTGATTTCTTGGTTCTTGCTTCCGATATTGCAACATAGCACATATGATATGTAATAAGTTGGTATCTTCACTTAAAAAGACATCAACAACTACAATGTATCAATGCAGTAGTGAAGGATCGAATCCACAAATCTCAGCTTTTACACTATGTCTTACTAAACTATCTTATCAAGCTAAATCGAATGCAATTGGATTTTTGTTGGTTTTACTAATTTTTTACTTATTCAAATTCAAATGGGGATAAAATGCTAGACTTAGGAGATATCAATGGTAGGCAAATGAACTAACTGAATGACTATTCAGGTTCTAAAACGGCACAAACTTCAACTTAAACAAAATTCTAAATTGGTCCACTTTCGTGGTACCAATTACTTCTCTTAACAAAGTAAAAACCTAACCTCTCATTTGGGTTTAACTAAGCTAGAGAACATTTCTAGTACTGGTTTAATATGTTCACAAAATGCCTTAGCATCAACTCTCGTTGGCTAATGACATTTTGCTCTCCTAAATGGGCTGTCAAGAAA
>OVAP01003768.1:2526-15924 GCA_900406295.1 Aurinia saxatilis
CCCCCGAAAATTGACAGCACTTAACGGTTAGGTGTTCTCCACAAAACACTACTACGGCCCACGAGCTGGTTATAACCAACGAGCATTACAGTCATGGACTATCAATTGGTAACGACACAATGAAACATGGATCACCGAGGGTCCCACAATCAACAAAGCATATAACAAGACATGGATCAAACTTGGCCCGCGGACAAAGCTCTTAGACTTGTCCCATGGGCCAAGCAACGAACATGGGCCGCGGACAAGCTCGCACGAACGTCCCGCGGGCTACATGTTCAAGATGGCCCACGGACTACTGTAATGGACTATTCTGCGGGCCATGCAAGGCATTTAGCTCGCGGAACAAGTCCCTTGGCTTGTTCCGCAAGCCAAACCTTATATAAACTCTCACAACGAACTATCAAGCCTACTCTATGGACATTTGGTTGGTGGGTCCCGGTCAAAACTTCACCAAGCAATGTGCTAGCTAAGTCTCACGGTGGGTCCTGACCGACCTCACCAAGCAATGTGCTAGCCAAGTCTGACGGTATGTCCCGACCGACCTCACCAAGCAATGTGCTAGCCAAGTCCCATTGTGGATCCCGAATGACCTTAGACAAGCCAGTTTGATCTCTCGGTGATCAATTGAACGTTCGGACATGAAATGGACCTGCAAAGGATCGAACGAAGACATCAAGACAATCGTCTGCGAGCCAAGTCTCGACCGTGTCCCGCGGGACGAGTCTGCAACCATCACCCGCGGGCTACGTCCTTACCGTGGCTCGCGGGACAAGTTCATCACCATCATCCGCGGGCTAAGTCTTTACCATGGCCTGTGGGACAAGTTTCTCTTCAACATCCGCGGCTTAAGTCTGAGGTATGGCCCGTGATATTTCTCACATTTCAATCAGCGAGCTACGTATCAAGTATGGCCCGCAAGATTGTTCACATCCCAGTCCGCGAGCCAACTTAGCCCGCCTAGCAACATCGCGTCCGGTGGGTCCAGGTACATGGCTTAGTTCCATGGAGAACTAAGGACCCACGATGAACATTTTACCAAACAATTATCGTGATCACATTCTTTTTCCCTTGGTAAGATTTTTCCCATGCGGTTTTCCTTGCTAAGGTTTTTAACGAGGTGATCATCAGAACACATAGGACTCACGAGATCATCTCAACAATCTCATGGGCCTAGAAACACTCATAACTAGCCAAATAGCCCAGTTCGGTATCGTGGGCCCATTTCCATCTTCCATCAAGACAAAGCCCTAAAGTTTATTCCAAGCGCCGTCAAACAGGAAGGTTCGAGAATAGAATCATCGAATTATCTCGCAGGAAAGGAAACTGTCTAGAAGACTGTTGGAGGAATGGAAGCATATCTTCAAAAAATGGAAGGTGGCCCATGAGAGAGCTTGGGCCCCAAGACGGTTTAGTTAGAGTATATATAGGATCTAAGGTCGTAGGTCATCTTTGACATCTTGGAATCCTCGAGTAACTTAAATCCTTGACAGCTTGTATTCGAGAATTTTTTTTGCTATCAATAAAGCGACTCCACTTTTCCTATCTTGTTCTTTGCCTATAGCTTTTACTTTCTTAGCGGTTCACAACAGAGAGTCGACGATCCCTTAAAAGAATCGTTTGACAAGTTTTTGGTTGTGTGTGAATTCTGGCCCACACACAATGGTTATGCATAGAACTTGAGCCATCATACTTCATGGGTATAAGATCTACCATAAGTTTCCCCGCACGGGATTTATCTACAGTCTTAAACCGTTATTCTATAACTCCACGATAAGCTTTAGCTTTATATGCGAAAGTGGAAAAGCTTACAAAACCCATAAGGTTACCTTTCTTCTCGAACCATTCTTTTATTTTAGGGCAATCTTTCTGAAAAATGGCCAAACTTTTTACTTCTCATAACCTTGATCGGAATCATTCATTCTAGTTAGTGCTCTTTTTTTGCTTGCATTATTCCTTTTCCCAGCTTTAGGTCCAGCTCCTAGGACATAATGAGCAACTTTAATACCTTGATGGCTAAGTCTAGACTCCTCTTATACCACTCTATTAGCCAATTTATTTGATGCCCATCTTTCGTCAATCGCATTATAATGAATTTTGAATGGTCCATTTTCTGAGGAGGTATAGAATTTAGGATAAACTGGACGAGAAATGAATCGTCCACATTCGTTCCTAAATCATTTAATTTGGCTGCAAGGATGATCATTTCCATGCAGTGGTGATGCATAGAACTTGAACCATCATACTTCATGGTTGTAAGATCTGCCATAAGTTTTCCCGCACGGGATTTATCTACAGTCTTAAATCGTTCTTCTATAGCTGCAAGATAAGCTTTATCTTTATCTGCGATCTTAATGGAAGTTTTGATATTACTTGCTATTGCCATCCTTCCAAACATTATACTTAATTTGTTTGATATCTCCCACTCTTTATGGAGATCATAATCTTCATGAGTACTATCCTCCATTAATGGATCTGGCTGATCTACACGTAATGCCACATCCAAGTCTAGTATTCCTTAAGTAAACTCAACTTTCTCTTTCCATTCTGAGAAGTTGGTTCCAGTAAGAATCGGAACAGTAGAAATCATGGATGACATATTAGCGGAATTAAAAGCTGCAAACATTAATTTGAGATATAAAAAGTCTTAACTAGGCTTCTTTAAACTTTATACAACACAAATTATTTAATGCATATGACAAGAAAATATGATGCTCCTGTGGGACGACAACCATAACTTCCACAATAATTCATAGTATTGGATACATTAATAAGTGATATATAGATTTATTTAGACAAAGTTATATGTGGATATCCTTAGTCTAACACATATACAAAACATTGTAAGTGATTTGATCGTATTTCATGTTTATGTCTACATGTGGATAATTATTTAATACATAAATTTATTTAAATCATATGCAAATCATACTAGCATAAAGCCACTGTGGTGGTATCTAAATCCTCCATTTATTTGCATTAATTTTCTTTTGTTAATTATCATTTATGGATATGTGATAAGCATAATTCACAAAATCCCTCAATTCTTTATAAAACTTAAACATATTTACAAATTCGTTCACAAATTCGCCAGGATAAGATCTTATGGCATTTCACGAAATCAGGGAAATACACGGTTAAATCGGGGTATGGGCTGTCTTACTCTTTGGACCATGCGGAAGACACCCCAAAGATAAAGGAACCTAGTGTTACAGTTTTACATGCACACGTTTGGCAGCGGCATTGTCTTTCTTTGGCAGGCGCTTATTGGTTCATGGTAGTGTTATCACGATTGCGGGAACGTGGCATACGCGTGGACATGACTTGCACAAGATGTGGACAAGCTGAAGAGACGATTAATCACGCCTTATTTGAATGTCCGTATGCACTTAAAATATGGGAGTTGGCTAATTATTCTTGGCATGATAAAATATTTCCGGTAAATCGATTTATGTGAATATGGATTATTTATTTTGGCATCTTCCTGACCATAATATCAATGCAGCAGATTGGTCAGCCAATAAAAATAGGTATCCCTGGATTCTTTGGTACATTTGGAAATCCAGGAATAACAAGGTTTTCCGAGGCATAGAATTTAATACTACGGAGATATTGCAATTACTAGAAAGGGAGAGCCCAACATGGCAAGAAGCCCAGCTAACCGAACCGTTAGAATATTCTGTGTTAATTGACAAGGTCTCAACTAAGCCAGAGCCGTACTGTCAAGTGGATGGTTCATGGAGTAGTTTGGAGCTGACCCCGGGCTTATGATGGATATATGCTCATGGGGAACGGATTCTTTTAATGGGAGTGAAAGGTATACGACGAAGTTAATCTCCTTTGCATTCCGAGTTCAAGGCTTTCCTTACGGCAATGAAGACCCTCATGAAACACAACCTACCGTGTTCTAGCTTTCAGACCGACTGCTTGGAGCTCCTTAGTATCCTCCAAGCACCGCAAGACTGGCCAACTTTTGATATTCTGTTGGATGCGTTTAGTGAGCTTAAATGGCGGTTTCCTTCCTTCTCCTTGACCTATATTCGACGGACGACAAACACAAAGGCGGACTATCTGGCTCGATCGGCACACACAAGATCATTAGAATTTGATTATGTAAACAATTATCCACCCTTGTGGGCTCCCAATTTCCTTGGGGTTTAATCTATTAATGTGTGGTTGATAAAAAAAAAAACTTAAGACATATTTACATCTAGAATTCTTTCTTAATCTCTATATATTTAACATAAGCCTATTACACTTAATGAAATAATTTAATGCTTGCAACCATGCTCTGATACCACATGTAAGTGTAATTCATGGTGAATGTAAGATAATTTACATGCACACACCCGTAATTTACATGATTCCCTAAGATTTTTACGCAACTAGATTAATTACATAATAGCATCATAAGCCACGAGGAGGGTTAGCGGAGTACCTCCATTCATCGTGTAGTGGAACGGTGGGATCCTCCTTGATGGTTTCGTAAGTGGTGGTAATTGGAGGATTGCGCTTAACTTAAGTTTGGAGATCAGGATTTCTCTCCCCTTACCTATAAACTTTCTTTCTCTTTATTTGTTGGGACTTAACTTGTGATGCAAATATGATGGGCTAGATGCATCTATTTATAGGTGGAGAGATGACCTAATTTCATGAGATCATTTAATATCAGCCATCCATCATGGCTAAGCTTAAGATGACTAGTGGTTAGACAAGTGTTATGTAATAACCCTTGATTCATGTACTTGTCTTAACATGTGTAATGCTAAGAGGGTGTTATTGATATGTGTATTTGAAGGAATTTGGAAATCCAATCCAAATCTAGTGTTATTGGATTAGTGATTTCAAAATACAAATCCAAATCAAGTGTTAGGGGGTGTATTGGATCATGAGTTTGAACTGGTTTGATGTTTAATGAGGTTTTGGAGAGTTTTGATGATTTGGAAGAGTTTTAATGAAATCACCTCAAGTTCCACCTAAAACCATGTGATTTGAGTATTTCCATTTTTAACTAAAAAAACTCTTCCAAAACACTCTAAAATCACTTCAAACCAAATGATTAAAATATTTCCAATAACACCGAATTTGATGGTGCTTGTTAAAATCACTAGTCCAATAACACTGATTTTTAAAAGGTTTTTAAAAATACATGTTCCAATAACATTGAATTTGTCAAATCACACAAAATACTTCAAATACATGATCCAATACATCCCCCCCCTTATTCATTTTGCGATTTATAAATACTAAATAGAATCAAATCCGGTGTTATTCGTTCTATGATTTTAAAATCAAAATCCAAATCCAAATCAAGTGTTATTCAATACTAAAAATATTCTTTACGGATTTGGTTTTATAACGAATTTGGATGGATTTCAAAGTTAAAAATACAAATACTCAAATATGTGGGAAAACCTTGGTATTTAAGAATGGATTTATAAATACTACTTGAAATCATAATATTTTCTAGGATTTCTAAATCCTAAACAGATTTTGAAGGATTTCCAAATCCCTTCAAATACACACAACCAATAAACTTAATTCATGTTAGTACTTTATGCTTGATATGTGTTATTGGCACTAATTATTTGTTCTTTAATTACACAAAAAGAATTAAAACTTCTCATTATCCATTAAACTTGATTTACCAAAATCATTATAGATTAGCACCTTTTTTTTAGAACTACTCCCTCCGTTTCATTTTAATTATCGTTCTGGAGTTTTTTACACATAATAAGAAAACAAGTAAATGTTCTGTTATACCATTATTTAATTATTAGAATTCTAAACTATTTAACATTTTATTCATTTAATTAGGGTAAATAAAAGAATTTTCTATTAAAAATTGCATTGAAAAGCGAAAATTACAACTAAATTGAAACAAAAAAATTATCCCAGAATGACAATTAAAATGAAACGGAGGGAGTATGAATTAACTAATGGTCACATTTATTATGAACATAATATTTGCAAATCTATCATAAAGACAGGACACAAATAATGGGTACTAATCATAGAGCGCAAATAATGGAATCATTGTGAATTTGAAACATAAAGAGAAGTTACGATTCTGTTTTAAAAATAATCGTTACGATTTGTAGGTATTGAGAGAGAAATATATTTTTCTGAATTGATTTTGTATCGAAAAATTGATGTACTTTGACGAAGATTAAATCTGATGAGTCTGAGGGTTAAATATCCCCCACAATATATTGTAGAGAAACAGTCAAGCCGAAATGGCTAAGTATCGAACAGATGAGCCGAGGTCGGACTTTGAAGAACGACCTCGGCAATATATTTACTAGCGAATGCCGAGGATAGTCTATCTGAGTCACTTCTTCGGCATACACAATGTCTTTAAGCATGCCGAGGGAGTTTATCAGAGCATGAGCTCGGCATACATCATTATACTCATAAAGCCGAGGACATTATCTTTATCATGTCTTCGGCAATACTTATCACTTAACCTTTTGTCGGGAATGCCGAGCCCTTTAACTAATTCATGAGCTCGGCATGCCTCGTAGCACACGCAAGGCCGAGGTCATAAGTCTGAACATACCCTCGGCCATATTAATCATGTGTTTCAGGCTGAGGAGTTAAGCTGAATCATTTCCTCGGCCTATCTTCATTTAATCTCAAGGGATGAGCTCGTCATCACATGGTGGGCCGAGCGGTACATAGACAAGCCCAAATCCTGTCAAATAGCCGTGGAGACCCAAACCCAGATAAGATGAGCCGACCTGGAGAGAAAAGGAAAGACGAATAAAGAATATATGAGAACATCTAAGAGTTTAACTTATATCTAAGTCGGCATAACTTTGTATATATACTTCCTTAGGTTAAACTTGTACGATCATTATTTTCTAGCCTAAGAACCCTAAGAAAAGTTTACGCTACGAAAGACTCTTATTCATAATAAATACAAATCAGTCATTTGCTAGTTCTTTTTTGTTTGTGTTGCGCTCTTTGTATCGAGTCTCTCATCCAAAATCTCGAACAAATAGTGATTGTGTGATTTTACCCACACAATTTGGCGCCGACTGTTGGGATACCTATAACTTTCCCACAAACCGAAACCATAGCAAAAGATAATGTCCGACGAACAGCAAAACCCTCCGAAGGACGCCAGCCAGAAACGGCCACACCGCTCACCATCACGCGAACCGTAACCGACGACCAGGGAGTATAGCGTGTCGAGGTGAACCCAGAGGCAGTCGTGGCCACCTTGGCCGACCTCGCTCAGAGAGCTTCCCAGCAGGAGACAACAAACCTCGGCATCCTAAGTCAGTTAAACACGATCTCTACCCATTTGGCCGCTACGCGAAAACTGCCAAGAAAAGTTCCAACTAATGCTCAAAGCTCTCTCAGTTTCTATGACGGCTTCCAGACACCTTCCAACACTTTCAGGATCCCAGATCCCACTCGTCTTCCTCCACCACCTCCAAGACGAGGAGTTTCGACGCCTAGCAGGACAGTTGTTAATCGTGAACCAGCTAAGAATACGGACAAGGAGGCTAGGAAGGAAGCCGAGGGTGATGTGTCCACTGATCCTAACGACGAGCAAGCCCCTGATCCCAAGACCGGCGCAAATAGAATAGAGGTTTCTGATGACGACCATGATCCTTCTAAGGAAACCGAGCGTCGCGATCTCCGCGCCGAGCTCGAAGAGATGTGATCTATGATCGCTATAACCAATGACGGTTTTAAAGCAGTCCAACCACGTTCACTGAGCAACTTCTTTGGCTCCCGTGATTGATCAGATGTTGAAGGAGGCGAGGAGAACTCCCTTCCCTCCAGCCACCACAACGGTGAACATACCTGATCCTGGGAAGATGAAGATCCTGATCTTCAAGGGTTCCACCGACCCTAAAGCCCATCTTGATGCGTTCCATGGAGCCATGAACAGGGCAAAATTCCCACCAGGGCAGAGGGATGCCGGTCTTTGCCTCCTTTTCACCGAACATTTGGACGGAGCAGCACTCCACTGGTTCATAAAGTTGGAACCATATTCAGTGGACAATTTCGACACCCTCCAGAGCAAGTTCCTGGTACAGTATGTGATATTGGCAGGAACCGAGCTGATCGGGAAGGATCTGTGGAATATCCGACAAGGACGGAACGAATCACTCCGTGACTTCATAGTCAGATTCAATTCTACCTTGACACAGATCGATGGTATGGGCGATGAAGCCACACTTGAAGCCCTAAAACAGGCACTCCTATTCACTAGTAAATTTTGCCGATCTCTGGCGAAACGACCGGTCGTCACCATCCAAGACGCTCTTCAGCGAGCTGTCGGGTACATAGGCGACGAAGAAGAGATGCTAACTCTCCAAACGAAGAAAGGACGGTCGACGCCCCACCAACATCTTTTGCACCACAACAATCTACGCGAACACAGACAGCCACCGGCCCCTATATCGACCATGAAGGATCGTCTCATGGTGGTTCCCACAACTACCTCGTGGATCACCCGGAGGACGATGAATGATATTAGACCGCGGAAACACCAGAGAGAATCCAAGGACGAGGTTGAGGCCGAGGTGGCGGTCGAACAGGAGGTTGAGGTGGCGGTCGAACAGGTGGCCGAGGACGAGGACGCTCAAACCAGTGGCTCTCCTAAAACGTCTACGACGAGAACGCCTTTTGCGACCATCACCAAAACAAGGGGCATAACATTTCTAATTGCAAGGTTTTTGGAGCCCTCTTGGCTAAGGGTCAGGCCGAGGGAAAATTGGGAGGCTTCAGTGTGAAATATTTCCCAGGATCAAAGAAGGATGATACCGGACCAGCTCCACAGCAGAACGATGCGGCTAAACGCGATAGAGGAGAAGAAGGTGACCAGCAGCGAGGCCCTCGACCTCGGATTAATATGATCATGGGCGGATCACAATACTACTTCGATACAATATTTTCAATTAAAGCCTTCCAGCGGCAGGCCGACTCCGTCTCAAGAGTCACGTCCGACCAGGATATCCCCAACCCCAACATGTCCTTCGAAGCCAGAGACGCCAGGGGAATCGCTCATCCTTATAACGACCCTCTGGTGAATGAACTCCTCATCAACGATTTCGAAGTAACCCGGATCCTCATCGACACCGAGAGCACAGTGGACGTGATCTTCTGAGAAACCCTTCGCAGGATGAACATCCCTCTCACCGAGGTGACATCAAGTCCCAAGCCATTGACAGGGTTCTTTGGTGAAACGACGATAACGCTGGGAACAATCAAGCATCTAGTTCAGGCTATGGGTGTAACCAAGATCGTGGATTTCTCGGTTGCAGACCACCCAGCAATCTACAATATCATCCTCGGCACATCGTGGTTGAATGCGATGAAAGTCGTACCTTCTCCCTACCACTTGTGCATAAATTTCATGACGCCGATTCCGGGAAGCCAGCGAGAATCTAGGGTTTTCCTCTTGGCCGAGCACAAACTCAGATCCCTGGTAACTGACCGAAGACCGGCAGCCAATGCAAAAAAGAGCCGCGCCGATCATGACAATGACAACAGCTATCAAAGGTCTTATAGCAATTACAGCTCGCGTAGTCTCCAAAAGAGCAGACGAACGGAGACTTTGTATTACAGGTGCCAATCGATGACGAGCACCCCGAGCGTTGTGTGGAGATCGGCAGTCAACTTCAGGAACCCCTTCATTCAGAGATCATCAGATTACTTAAATGGAATGTGAACACATTTGCCTGGACAACCGAGGATATGCCTGGAATAAGCACACAGATAGCTTGCCACGAGCTAAACGTTGACCTCTCTTTCAAGCCAGTCAAGCAAAAACGGCGCAAGTTAGGCGAGGAACGAGCTACAGCAGTCAATGCCGAAGTCGATCGCCTACTGAAAGTTGGATCCATAATGGAGTCCAAATACCCATACTGGATCGCTAATCCGGTGGTCGTCAAGAAGAAGAACGGAAAATGGTGCGTATGTGTGGATTTTACAGACTTAAACAAAGCATGTCCCAAAGACAGCTTTCCACTCCCACATATCGATCGGCTAGTCAAAGCCACTGCCTGAAACGAACTGTTGAGCTTTATGGACGCATTCTCTGGTTATAATCAGATCTTTATGCATCCCGACGACCGTGAAAAGACAACATTCATCACAGATAGGGGAACCTACTGTTATAAAGTGATGTCTTTCGGGCTAAAAAACGATAGAGCTACGTACCAGCGTCTGGTCAACAGAATGTTCGCGGAACAACTGGGCAAAACCATGGAGGTCTACATCGAAGACATGCTGGTCAAATCCTTATTAGCCTCCGACCACGTACGCCACTTGGACGAATGCTTCCAGAAACTCAACTTGTACAACATGAAGCTCAATCCGACCAAGTGTAGATTTGGATTAGAGTCAGGAGACTTCCTCGGCTACCTGGTCACTAAGCGTGGTATCGAAGCGAATCCCAAGCAGATCGACGTCATCGAGTCTATGCAATCACCTTCAAATGCCAAACACGTCCAACGACTCACGGGACGGGTAGCAGCTCTCAATCGGTTCATCTCCCGATCTACAGAAAAGTGTCTTCCCTTTTACAAAACCCTTCGAGAAACAAAATTGATAGTTTGGACTACCAGTGCGAAGCCGCTTTTCAGCAGTTGAAGCAGTATCAGCAACGTTTTGATCAAAGAAGAGGGAAATAAACAACGAGCGGTTTTCTACGTTAGTCAATCTCTGACGAGTGCTCAGACGCGTTGTCCGCTGATGGAGAAACTGACCCTCGCCGTTGTCGTGTCGGCTCAAAAGCTGCGTATCGTACTCACGATATACCCTCATCGTACTCATGGCATACCCTCTACGTGTTATCCTACACAGTCCCAGTCAATTTGGTCGTCTTGCCAAATAGGCAATCGAGCTCAGCGAATACGATATCGAATACAAGCCGCGCACCGTGGCAAAGGCACAGGTTCTCACCGACTTTGCGGAGGAAGTCGACGAAGACGCAATCTCAGAAGTGAAGCAACCCCAGCACTCGGTAGTCACAACTGTGGCCAACGACACGCCCGAATCAACTCCGACGACTTCGGCATCTTTGGATCTCATCACCTCGGTTGATATTGACTCCAAACTGATCGCACGACCATGCACGACGCTTCATTCCGACGGGTCATCCTCAAAACTAAGATCAAGCATAGGGATTTATCTAACTACTCCTAACAGGGAAATCATCGAGGAATTTTTCCGAATCAACTTTAAAGCATCTAACAATGAGTCGGAATATGAAGCTCTCATAGCGGGACTTCGTTTGGCTCGTGGAATGGAAGTCCGCCGACTACAAGCTTTCTGCGACTATCAGCTCGTCGTCAACCAATTTCATGGAGATTAGTCAACTCGCGACGAACGGATGGAGGCTTACCTTAATATCATCGGGGATCTTGCCTCGGACTTCGATGAATTCTCTCTAACTCGGATCCCACGATCCAAGAATTCATCAGCCGACGCACTAGCTGCCCTCGGCTCGGCCTCCGTATCTGATTTTCGCCAAGTTATCCCAGTGGAGCTCCTTGAAGCCCCAAGTATTCAAGCAACTCATCAGGTCGCGTTAATGGATCCGCTCCCGAAAGAAGTCGTCCCCGTTCCGATGGATACTGATCAAGTGGAGAATTCTCCTACTTACGGATGTGACCGACCCTTGATTTCGAGACTACAGAACTTCATCACGGATGGCACGGTCCCAGCAGAAAAAGGGGCTGCACGCAAACTAAAATCTCAGGCGGCGCGATACTCCATTGTCGACGGACAGCTTTACAAATGGTCTGCTTTCGGATCACTTCTTCGCTGCGTAGAAGGTAACGCCGCTCGGCGTGTCATGCAGAAAGTCCACGACGGGTCTTTTGGAAACCATTTGGGCGGTCAAATTCTTGCCATCAGGATCAAGACACATGGATTCTTTTGGCCGACGATGCTTCATGATTCCGAGAGGTATGCTGTTAGGTGAAAAAAATGTCAGTGGCATACTCCGATGATACACCAGCCAGCCGAGCTACTATCCTCGGTATCATCTCCTTACCCTTTCATGTGATGGTCAATGGATATCGTCGGTCCGATGCCCAATTCTAAAACCAAGAAGCTCCTCCTCCTCCTCAATGACTACTTCTCCAAGTGGGTCGAGGCCGAGTCATACGTCAGCATTAAGGATGCTCAAGTAGAACACTTCGTCTGGAAGTTCATTATCTGCATGCACGGCATTCCGCACGAGATCATCACGGACAACGGATCGCAGTTCATCTCAGCCCGGTTTGAAGGATTCTGCGAAAGGTAGAAAATCAGACTCACCAAGTCTACTCCTCGCTACCCACAGGGCAACGGTCAAGCTGAGGCCATGAACAACACAATTGTCGATAAACTAAAGAAGAGATTAGATGCTACAGGTGGGCCGAGGAGTTAGATGGAGTATTATGGTCTTATCGAACGACCCCTCGGCGTCCTACCGGCGAAACTCCTTTCGCCCTCGTCTAAGGCTCCGAGTGCGTAATTCCGACAGAAATGGAAATTCCCGGACTTCGTCGGGAGTTTGCACCTCAAGATGAGGAGGTCAATAACATCATGTTACTTGACCAGCTCGACTTTCTCGATGAAAAACGCGATCGTGCGCTCGTCCGTCTCTGGAACTACCAGCAAAAACCAGCCTAGTATTACAACGCACACGTTCGCCCTCGGCGTTTCCGCAAAGATGACCTCGTTTTGGCGAAAGTTTTTCGGAACACTGCAGAACCTAACGCTGGGAAGATCGGCGTGCATTGGGAAGGCCCTTATCGCATCACTAACGTCGTTAAACCTGGCTTCTATGAGCTTATCGCGATGGACGGAAGAGTTATTCCACGATCCTGGAATGCTCGGCATCTCAAAAAGTACTACCACTAGTACCTGATGCTCGGCAAAAAAAAAATAATAATAATAATAATAAAAAAATTTTAAAAAACATCCTTGAACTACGGGCTCGGCTTGATCCCTTCAAAGGGTACGTAGACAGCTCATCCTCGGATGGGTCCAGCTAGCCCCCTCCTCTAAAAAGGGGGGGGGAATGGGAGTTCGGGCATTTTCCGTGCTCGGCACCTTTTTACCTTAGTCGTTTTAAATAATACAAAAGCGACAAGCAACACGCTACTCGTCATTGCTGGCCACAATGATGAAATCCAACATTACTACCTAGGTCTCTTACATAGCCTTGTCTATATTCTAAACAAAAGTGCACTACCTAAACCCAGCTCGTCTTAAACGCTGGTCTACATACGTCTTAAGAGCAATCTTAAACGCTTAAATCAAGCTAACAGATGGGATTTAAAATGCTCGGCTCATGCGCATAAGATATTCAACTCGAAAACAAAAGAGAAGGAATTTGTGTGGGTAAAATCACACAATCACTATTTGTTCGAGGTTCTTTTG
>OVAP01003769.1:0-15924 GCA_900406295.1 Aurinia saxatilis
AACCGAAATTTCCCATAGCCTAGCTATTTTTAATAGATAGAAAAACCCCTTAAAGCCTTAGTTAGTCACAGATTACAGTAGAAACCCAAAAACCAATATTTGCATTTATTTAGAATTTATTAGACTAGTTTGCATATTATTTTCGGTCTNGATCCTTAAGTACTATAGCTGATAAGTTGCTGTGCACTTGCAGTTAGAAATACATAGGGTAAAACTTTGTGTATCACTTGCAATCTTTCTGTTCATGAGTGAGCGAGAAACATTTAAAGCAATGTTTCTCCAACCTATCATACTTGATCATCATAGTCACTGTCTCCCCAATAGGAAACGTAGCAGCGTGTGACATTATCAAAGGTTTAAGAGCATTGACATGAATCTGCATTTTACACTCGGTCGAAATAACCTCCCCCACGCGACCAAGTACCTTCCCAATTGTCTCCAAGTTCAGTTTTGTTGCTCCATGAGGAGGAAAATCTGAAGATGAACCCAGAAAGGAATTTCAGAGGGGAAAGAATAAAAGATTATAGGCTCCCATTTCTGTAACACAAACATCCACTTCCTATAATAGAAAGGAGCTTGATCCATTACAACCACTAGCTCTTCCTCTGTTTGGAACATTAATTGAAAGCGATCCACCCTTATTAGCTTGCTCTCTGCTTTACCCTCCAAACCCCAGTGATTGACCATAAAGGTAATCAAACTAGATATCGGTTTTTGAACCTCCATGTTGAGAACCCTCCCCACCAAGGTCAGGTTATGCGAAGCAAACAGATCTGCCGAGGGGGCTTCTGGTAGCTGAATTGGCATGCTTGTAGGTCGAGAATCAGGACAAGCGATCTCTTTGCCTTTTTCTTCATGTGTATATCGATGAGTCGTCATGGATTCGTCTCTGGTGGCTATCAACGAACATGGGTTTGAGATCTTAACACCCACGCAACCAAAAGAAAGTCGCAGGACGTATGGATCACTACACAGTAACCCACTAGACGTGAAGGAGAATATACGATACACAATTGTGAACGATCTATCTCAGTAGTAACAGAGATCTGTTCCACACAGAAACGAGAAACCTTACTATGGACGCGTTACAGAGGCTACTAGGGTTCACGAAGAATGTAGATTCTCCACTACACAAAGTAACAGAGAACGAGATAGAAAGGAATAGAAGAACGAACAGAGAGATCAGAAAGAACGATCAGAGGCAGGAGATAGATCAGAGTGATCTACTCAAACCCACAAATCGCCATTAAATCACTTCTCAAAACCCTAGCGCCGCCGTGTTAGATCAGTTTAAATTTTTGTTTTGAACTGATCAATTTTTGTTTCTTTTGTGTGAAAAGAAACAAAAAGAAAAGGGAATTTTTTTTTCTGTTTTTTCCCCTTTTCACACAAAAGCAATGTGTATGTTAATATGCGTCCTTGGAACCTCTATTGCATTATTTGAATAGTGTAAACACAAATCAACCCAAATGCATGGTGAACGGGTAAAATTTCAAAGAAAAGAGCAAATAAAAATTAGGGGTGTATTGGATCATGAGTTTGAAATAGTTTGATGTTTAATGAGGTTTTGGAGAGTTTTGATGATTTGGAAATAAAATCACCTTAAATTCCACCTAAAACTATGTGATTTGAATATTTCCATTTTTAATTAATAAACTCATCCAAAACACTATAAAATTACTTAAAATCAAATGATTAAATTTTTTTCAATAACACTGAAATTAATGGTATTTATATATATATATATATATATATTTATTTATTCTTAAAGACACTATGTCCGATGAGGATGGCCTTAGGTGATTCATCCTCGTTTTAGCCATTATCTTTCACATATTTTTTCTTTAAAGTAGTTTGATTAACCTTATGAAGAGTGGCATGATGTTGCATATTTTAAACAATAATTTTTTTACATCCTCAATTTCAATTTTAGATTAAAATTTTTGTTTCACAATTTAGTTGTCATTCTCGTTTTTCAAATAAATAAATACTAAATATTTTGGAATGTTAATAGTCAAATAAAGGTATAACAGAACACTCACCTATTTTTTTAATATATATAAAAAAAATTCTAGAATGGCAAGTATTTTGAAACGGAGGGAATAATAAACATATTGATATTCGTTGTCCAAAGGAAAAAAAAATCGGTATTCACAATATATATCGATATTCAAACTACCAATTTATATTAAGTCTTGAGATTTGTCACTTAAAAAGTTGTTTTTTAGGCTTTAGTATATTTTACGTGAGGATTGTACTCACTTATTGGTGCTAAGAGACTTAAAAGAAGCCCATAATTGTCTTGTAATCGAATCGGTTTTTATAAACTAAATAAAAATAAAAGTAAAAAAATAAAATAAAATAACAATTACTAAAAATAGAAAACAAGTGCTAATAATAGAATTTTTTTGCTCACAACTGTATATAAATTTCCCGCATGTTGTAGCATATTTGGTAGTTCTGGCTCAGCTCCATATTTTTTTTATTCTCACTTTTCATTTAAATCACATTATTCATGGAACCAACTCTTTATAAGTAGACTGATTTTTTATTTAATTAATCCTATTAAGATTTTCTCATAAATAAATAATTTATTAGGATATTGGTTTGCACTCTGTGCGGATTCGAATGTAATCGGTAAAAAATATTTTAAGCTTTGTTTTGTGGTCTTCCGGAAAAAAAATGTAAATGCATTACAATGTAAAGTTCTCATAAAATAATATTGCAAAAGGTAAAAACATGTTTGAAAACGAAAACAATAAAAAGCAGATAAATTAAAATAGAAAACTATTGCAAGTTGTTGAATACTTCCATGTAAAGATAAAGTTCGATCTTAAAATATTTTTAACTATTGAAGTTGTTAAATACAAAGATATAATCTTAATTTTGAACTTAAATATAAAGAAAAATAAATAAATTCCATGCATATGATAAGTAGCTCGAAAGAAAACTAATGAGTCAATGAAGAGTAAAATATAAACTGATAACTCGAAAGATATAGAGTACGATAGTGGACAAACAAATAGCAATAGAATATAAAAAAAAAGTTATTGAAATTGTGAATAGCTGATGAAGTTTGTTT
The DNA here is from genome assembly GCA_900406295.1 of Aurinia saxatilis. Lineage (NCBI taxonomy): Eukaryota > Viridiplantae > Streptophyta > Magnoliopsida > Brassicales > Brassicaceae > Aurinia > Aurinia saxatilis. The sequence continues at coordinate 3,083 of OVAP01003769.1, forward strand.
CTCAAGCTTCGGATTGAGCGAATCCTTAACCTCCCTCTTCGCTCGGCGGGTTGCCTTCTCAAGTTCAACCTTGAGCATTCTGATCTCCCCGTTTTTCTCCTCCTCGGCTTTGATGAGACTGTCTTTGTCGTGCTTAAGTTGGGAGCACTCTTCTTCGAGGTTAATGATCTGCTCGTTGGCTTGCTTCGCCTCCAGCTCGGCCTTATCTTTCAGCTCGGAGAGCTGCTCCTTCAGAACCTGCACCTGCGACCCCAGTTGGGAGATGTTCCCTTCATACCATATCATGGCATTGTTGACCTCGACATTGTACTACAAAATGGACAAATCAATAGAACACAAGGCATTAGCTTAACAATCGATAAGAATGAAAAAAGAGCAAGTCGCGGGATGTTACCTGGAAGCCTTGGTAGGCTAAACGGCCATACCTCGTCTTATTGACCATAATCTCCAAGGGGGGGACCGAGACCCCGAGGAAGGTCAAACGAGAGAAGAGAGTCGCTGATCCTGCAAGGCGGTCGTCCAGGATTCTTTCTGGAGAGGCCCTCGGCGGGGATGGGGCCGAAGATGATCCCTTAGCAGCCTTGCTCCTCTTTTTCTTATTCTCCACTGCTTCTGTCTCCCCAGCCATTGCCCTCGTCCTTTTCTTTGACGACGAGTGTTTCCGAAGGACAGCGCCTTCGGATCTCAGCCCTTCAACTGGGGGAAGCTCCTCGGTCGGCGTAGCGACCTCGACATCTGGTGCCATGATCGCCAGGGGGTTCGGCTCGATGACAATCCGATTCACCTTCACCGGGTTGGCAGCAAGCTCGGCGGCCTCTTTCGTCTTAGCCTGCTGAAGCCTCATTTCCCGAATGTTAATCTGATGACTCATTTCGCGGATGCTTTCTTCGATTGGAGCTGGTCGTTCTGGTGGAGTTTCGCTGTGCTCGTCTTCGGATTTGCTGTCCTCGTCCGAGAAAGCAAACCCCGCAACTCTGCCTCGCGCTTCTTCAACTCGGTTAAAATTAAAGGTCTTCTGCCAGTCGGGCGGTCCTCTCCTCAGCTCCTCAAGGTCGGTATGAAAAGCGTTAGACAAGAAGGGGCATGCAAATTTCTCTGCACAAATGCAATTCGGTCAATACAAAAGCAATAAACAACTTGCAAACTGGTCGGCATAGCACAAAAACAAAAGGGACCCTACCAATCGGATCCCAACCAGACACGATTAAAGGGCCATTCAACCCCACAGTTGCTTGGCAAATAGGAGCATAAAAATAAAGGTTAGACCAGTGATGGTCCTTAGAAGGAAAACCATCAATGACTCGGGGTCTATGCCTGTTAGTCAAATAATAAGTATTCGGCACGGTCGTTGTCTCCCTGATGAACATCAAGTAGCTCACGTCGTGCTCGGAGGATAGGTTTACCCCGCACTCGTAACTTCGGACCAACAGACCCACTAGTTATCTGATCACCCGCGGGGTTAGTTGGGCAAAACTGGCCTTATGAAGGAAAAGATAATCCATCATAATTTCAGGAATCGGGAACCAGAGAAGTCCCCGAATAAAAAAGCTTTAATACAGAGTAAAATAGCCGACCAGGGGGGACTCAGGCCTGTCATCGGCGGACGGAACCACTAGGTCGTCCTCGTCCGAAATATTGTAACGTTCCCTAAGTTTGCCTAAGGAGTGGTCGGTTGACGAAATCCTCCCGGACATATAGTAGACTGGATGAGGACCCCTCGGATTCCCGCATTTATTTCTACCAGCACGGCTCTTGTCCTTGGCTTTCCTTTTTTCTTTTTGCTCGGCATCAAACAATGGACCATAACCCTGATGGTAATCCTCGGTCTCAACCTTGACCAGACGCGAGAGCAGGCATGACTCGACCGCCGCCAGATTTACCACGTCCACCCGCTCGGCGTCAGATGGATACCTGGTCTCCTCAGCAGTCTCCGGGAATCCATATTCCTCGGAGACCTCCACGAGACCACGCCCCTCGTCTTCTTGAGTCCTTTCGTCTTCAACAACTGAATTCTCTTTATCTTCTAGAAACCCCTCATCTTCGCCATCAGACTTCTCATCCTCACTTAGCACTACTCGGCGAAGACCGGGCGGAGGAGCATCGTCTTCTAACACGTCGTCCCCTTCCGAGTCTCGAAAGTCATCCGGAGTCTCCTCGCCAGCATCTCCTCGGCCACTTCGGTCGCCAAGTTCTAGTCCCAAACGCTCGGGTAAGTCCATAGAATCAGGGTGGCTCACCGGAAAACATAGGACAAACTTTAAAAAACTAGGGTTACGGGTGAAGATGAGATCTACGGCGGCGGTCCTAACAGGATTAACTAAGAACACGAAGAACACTAAAGAAGAGAGAAGAGAGAGAACAGAGCAAATTTTACATTGAGAAGTTCACAACTGATGAAGAATGAGTGGAATTGAGGAGCTCGCAGGGGATAAATAGGGGCAGTGTGGAATCCGAAATGTTGTACCTCGAAAACACGCGAAAACTGTTCACATTCCTGCGGTATTTAAGTCATTACGTCCAATCAACGATAACTCGGCATCCTCTCACACCGTTGGTCACATCGTGTGAGCTTAAGGGGGGGCTAACTGTGGGGGTCAAATATCCCCACCTCGCATTACATGGACGAAATGAACAAGTACGTAAGTGCATTAAACCGAGCACGCACATTGGGGAGAACCTTGGCTAGGTGTACCCTTCACCAAACGCCGAGGGTGCTTACCTGAATCAACCCCTCGGCGTAGAATGAACTTTCAAGTATGCCGAGCATCTTTTAACCACGTAGCGCTCGGCATAAGTTCTCATTCTCGAAAAAGCCGAGGACTTTACTCGCGAAGTCCTCGGTGATGTTAATCCCATCCAAAACGCCGAGCTCTTCCACATAAGACAAGGGCTTGACATAAAAATCAGCGTCTTGATCACAAGGCCAATGGGTTTAACTTTGTCAACCCCTCGGCCAACCTTTGTTATTTTCGACAGGACGAGCTCGTCGTCACCTGATGGGCCGAGCGATTAGCACGAAGGCCCATATACTATTACAGAGAAGCCGAGGACATCCAGGCCCAGAATCAGGCGAGCCGACCTAAGGAGAAAAGGGAAGGTGAATCACGAAGATGCGAGAGGATCTAGGAGTTTAACATATCTCTAAGTCGGCATACTTTTGTATATTTACTTCCTTAGGTTAAACTTATAGATCATTTCTTTCTGGCTTAAAAAACCCTAAAGGCTTAAACCACGAAAGATTTTCTCTTTACACATTAATAAAATAACTCCTTGCTAGATACCTCGTGTTTTGTGACTAGCTCTTTGATTCGAGTTTTCCCAAAAGACTTCTCGAACAAATAGCGATTCTGTGATTTAACCCGCACACATTTTGTAATTAATTGACGTTTATATTTGAATGGTCTTGCCATAAGTTGTAAATAATGATATATTATAATATATCTATCTAAATAGGTGGCTAATTATTTTATTATGATTTTTCTTATAAGTAGTTATCTATTTAGTTAACTACCGTAATTGGTTCATGTCTATTTAACCTTGTGGTAGTTATCTATTCTTACTAATAATTGTCTATGTGAACATGTAGTTGTATAGTTATGTTTGATTTGCTCTTGCTAATACTCATCTATTAGACGTAAATATATATATACATAAACATTTTAGTAATGTGCTTATCTATTTAGCTAGCTACCGTAATTGGTTGATGTCTGTTTAGCAATATGGTAGCTATTACTCTTACTAATAATTGTCTANAACTAATAATTGTCTACGTGAATATGTAGTTACATTTTTCTGTTTGATCTACTTTTACTAATAGTTATCTATTTGACGTAGACAGATAGACATAAATGTTTTTTATGTTTATTTGAATATTCATGTGATATTTATATTTGCTAGCATATATATTTATCTTAATTTTTACAAACATTTATCCGAGTAATATGATAGATAACTACATGATGTGCATATAAATTGACATGTGAAATAAATAGATGAATATTTTATATAGTACATGACTACTTAACGTCACTATCAATGTGGTCCATAATTGGTTAAAGTTGTACCTTTCAGCATAAGGGTATTTTAGTCATCACAGTTCATTCAAAATATTTGACTTGTGTTATTTTCGTAATTGACCAAATATAAATGTATTTTATGAATTTAGAGGAAAAAGGGTGTTATTCTACAAATTTACTCATATAGGAAATGAGGAAATTGACCTTTATATAGAAATATATTATTTTAAAATTATAATCATTTTAAATTAGAAAATAAGGTCAAGTATATTCTTGTAACTTGTGCAGTCGTTCTTACGAGAGTCTATTGTACACTTTTATGTTCTTCCTTTCATCAATTTATCATAATCTTTTGTTAAATGAAGGTAGAATGTGTATTATACACTATCTAAAGTATATCAAGTTCGACCAAATACAAGTATACAACCATAGGCACGATAAATAATACTACTGTTTACGACCAATGGTCTCCATTAATCGTTGTTTTTCTTCATGTACCCCACCTTCTTGTTTGCTTATAAACAATTAATCGGTTTCTTAATTTGAACCTCTACATAAAGTTCCGTCTCCATATCTCTTTCCACCGACTTTTACTAGAAATTAAACCAACGCGACTTTGTTGACAACAAAAGTGTAAGGTTTTAGGTGAAGACCCTAGAGTCTTGTACCCGTTAATTAGGCTTAACTTGGAAGATCTAACCGACTAAAAAAAAGTTGAAAAGACTTTCAGAAAGGGACTTTTGCATTGAAGCTACTTTTCTCCAAAAGTTGAATGGCCAGTACTGGTCAATATCCTCCAAATCACCCGTTGTGGACAAAAAAATCTCAGGTGAGAGTGAAAAAGATGTTGGTCTAAGCTGTAGAGTGTAGACCACTAAGCTGATGGCAAAAAGGAAAAAAAAAATAGGGTTTTGAAAAAATGTATTGCGTTTTCTACAATTATTGGTGTATTTTCTACTTTTTAAGATTCGCTTGTGCTGTATGAGCAGTGTATGGAGATTTTATATGACTCTTATTATTTACCTTTGTAAATGAAAGTGGCGTTAAAACCGGATATCATACAAAAAATCTTATAAAGGTGGGTAGTGCTGGCCATTACCATAACACTCTCCCAACCATACACAGTCCCTTCATTACGCATCTCTAAAGTTACGGATGGGCAACATTCATCTACTCTCGAGTCTTGTTCTATATTCGAATTATAGTTTTACATATGTATTATTTTTTGCCCAAAACATGTATTTAATTTCATTTAGCAACAAATGAAGTGAAAATATCAATACATAATGACGTATTCGTTAAAAGACTTATCATGGAGTTCGGAATCAAGGTTATGCCATTTCAATAATTGTTGGTCACTGTATATATTTTAAATTATGTACAGTACTCTCTATTTACGTTTCTATGCATCAAATATCGCCAATTTAAAGTTTTTACATTAAATTAAAAAGGTGAAAAATAGCAAAGTCCACCATCTTTTTTAGAAGATTTCATCATATAATATAATTAAAGTTTATTTTTTTCTCCCGTTGATCGTGTTGTTGGTACTGTGCACGATTTGAAGGGTTGACTAAATCAAGTGGGGGGGGGGGGGGGGANTTTAGTGCAGAGTTGTTTCTAGAAATGATTTTACTATATACATCATCACTTTATTTTAGACAACCCAAACAAAGGAGTATACATACCATCGATCTTCCTAAGCGTTTATGAGTAGGATTGACTTAGGAATACGATTCCATAAATTCAATACAGATTCTGTTAGTGGTGTAGTAGCTACTTAGTTTTCTTATTCTATTTAATTTTTTTATATAAATACTGTCAAAAAAAGAAAAAAAAATATTAAGTACAAATTCATGACTTTGTACTGAATTTATAGAATACTCCGTGAAGGCAAATTAATGAATCATTTACAACTCTTACGATATTTTTGTATGTGTAGATTAGCGAATCACCTAACCTAAATGAGTGGTAAAACCGTTTTCGATTTGATATAGGTGAATTATAGTTCTATTATTAGGAAAGTGCATCGAGTCATCCATACCATTTACAAGTATTTTTTTTGTACACTGATTTTTAGATTATCGACTAATTTCTTATATTTTGTCGTTTGCAAATCTAATATCTATTACATTATGATTTTCAATTCGTTCAAATGAACACCTCCACGGTGCAACTCTTTCCACAACACACGGTACATATCAAATGAACACCCCTTACAGATAACTACTCCACGATGCAGCTCTCCCCATAACACGGATCCACACTACAAGAAATTTGACCATTGATAGCATTTTAGGATAGCTCAGTTTCCATATCTGCTATTATAGGTTGTTTGGAAGATTTGACTTACATAAGATAACTTTTAAATAGTGCTGAAAAAAAAAACTCAGTAAGCGGGAATGAAATTTTAGTTTGGAGCCCAAAATACGTAGCAGCAGTAACACTTAGCCAAATTTTTAGTATTTTCGCGAAAATTGCTGAAAGTAATATAAAAGATATCATAGTTTTTTTTCTCTCATTTTACCCAAAAAAATGTCTCTCTGGATGCCTCTCTTTTCAATCTTTTGACTCTTCTCACGAGCGTCAAATCTCAGATCCACCATTGTTTCTCCTTATTCTTACTATTTGAATCTCAGATTGGCCATTTCTTTTCATAAAGAAGCAAAAAAACATCTCCTCCACTTTCTCGACCTAAATCTATCTCGAAATCGGAGTCTCGTGTGACCAAAGACTCGCCATTAACCACGACGATCTTGGTCTCTCCGGCGAGCTCAAATTCAGTACACTCACTGGTCCCACTTCGCTTTGTAATCTAGCGTTATCCAAAAACAGCTTCTCGGTTCGGGTTGGGTCGTGCCTTTGATGGGTAAGATTTCATCGCTTCACTACGTAGATCTGTCGAACAATGAATTATGTGGACATATTCGGGGTCGAATCTCGGATCTTTGGGGTTTTGAATTACCTCAATTTGTCTGCTAACAAGTTTTGCTCGAGGTAGACATTATTCGATGCTAATTCTTGAGAAATCTTTGGTCCTCTTATCTCTGCAATCTCCTTGTGTTACAGGTACACTTCTCCTTGGCTTGTGGGTTGGAAAAGACGACGTCCTGATTTTGAAACTCTAAAGACCTTGACAATCTCAACTCTCTGCCTTTATGCTTTTCTTCACGTCAATATTTTACTCTCAACTGGCCATTACTTCAGATTGTTTTTTGGTATTTCACTTTCATCTTCTTGCAAGTTGTTGCTGCCATCTAACATATTATATATCTTTCAAAATTTCAGGTCTAGAGGCACGATGTGGAGGTATAAAGACAAAATAAACTACCTTTTCTGCTTAAATCTCAGTCTTCTTTTATACTCAATTTTTTTGTGAAGTTTGGTTTTATCTTTCTCTCTGCAGAATTGTATCAGCACTTGCTCATTATTTTGAATCAAAGCTATTACAAGCAAATACGGATCGAGTCAAGAAGAAAACTGTAAGTTACTTATGATCTGACATGAGTAGCTTATCTTTATGTGTTTGTACCAGACCCTGATTGTGTTTTCTTACTTGTGTCTTGTTTTACAATCTTACTAGAGGTCTATTTTTTAGATGACATTCGACAAAATGTCGAATTTGATGGGTTCTTTCTCAAATCCCTGGCCTTCAAATTTACTTTTCGCCTTGAATGAGCTCAAGTTTTAGAACTCCAGCAACTTTTAGGTACCCTGCTTAGTAGGCAAACGAGTGGAACCGATCTTAACTCACGGTACATTATGTTGTTTTGCATGGCTCGTTTGTCTTTTTGGAGTAGCTCGAGTCTCTCTTGACTCTTTTTTAGAGACAGCTGAAATTAGTTTATATGTTTTATGTAAGCTACTATCTCCTTAAACTAACACGGCAGGGGCTTCAAGGGTTTGAGTCATCCTCCACGACTCAAGCAAAATGCTTATGCTCCTTCTGATATCAGTAGTATATCTTCCCGTTCTGCAACTTCTGTTTCAGATGTGGAACCATCTTCCTTCGTGATAGCTAACACCTCTTTTTCATACCTGGGCGAAATCATTGAAATAAATTCTTCTTTTACGTTTAAGTAGGCCTAGATCCTCTTAAGTGTTTTTAACTTTTATAGTTGTTTTCCAATACATATTGTTTAGACCTATTTAGTTCATTTGTGTCTTTTATATCTTGCTAGGTTCAAGCAAACACATTACAAAATTTTGCTTTGATGAGAATCTTTTCCTTCAGTCACTGTACATGTGACCAAACTTGTACCACACTACTACAAGTGACACAAGTACTCATGAAGGTTTCTCTGTGCCTTGTAGAGAGAAGCTATTTACACCATTCATGAGTCTCTTTGGCATTTGTTTTTTTTGCTTCAACAGTTGCATGCTGCTTATGTTATATATATACTTTACAGAACTACACAGTACAACCGCCAACGCAAGAGCTTTTAGTTAGAAATTTACATGAGAATACCTGGACATTTTGCCATATCTATCGAGGTATAACTACTAGATTTTCTTTTCTCTCTCTATTAACTCAGTTTATATGTAGCTCAGTTCTTACTTGAATGTCNCTGAGCATTTCAGATATATGATCTTTTATAAGAAGGGCTGCAAGTAGGAAGAAGTTTGTTTTCTTTTTCCTCTTTCATAAATCATGACGAGTAGATACTTTTCTTGTGTATTACTAGTATTTGTTGATTTTATTATGTATGACTTGATATTTGGTTTATCAAATGATGCAACTTCTGGATGTTTAAACATCTATGGATTGGATATTTTGTAAATTAAATAATTAGCGATTAAATAATAAATAATAGCATATTTTGNAATAATAAATTATAGCATATTTTAAAGCTATAAAAAATTAAATATAGCAATTATAAAAATATATTAAAGCATTATCGAATTGCTATTGTAGAAGGAACTATCAACCATAGCACAAATTATGAACTGTAAAATAAAACAATACATCATTCAAATAAAGCTATGGTATGGTGGTATTTACCATAGCAAACAAAAGATAACGTTATCGTATAGCGACACCTACCATAGCAAACAAAAAAAAAATGCTATCATATGGTGACACCTACCATATCTGCCGATGTCAGAGCGTTCATTAAAACGCTATCTATTACATATGATAGCAAAATTTATGGGCTATCAATAACTGAATTTCTTGTAGTGCCACCACAGACAGTCTTACATATACCACACCTACGATGGACAGCTTTTCGTCATGCACGAGACCACAATGAACGGTTTTGCCTGCATCACCTCTGGACCTCCGTAAACCTGTGTATTATTTAATCTACAAAAATTGANAAAATTTATGGGCTATCAATAACTGAATTTCTTGTAGTGCCACCACAGACAGTCTTACATATACCACACCTACGATGGACAGCTTTTCGTCATGCACGAGACCACAATGAACGGTTCTGCCTGCATCACCTCTGGACCTCCGTAAACCTGTGTATTATTTAATCTACAAAAATTGTATTTTCTGGGGTTAGAACCCCATACCTGGTGTAGAAACCTTTAAACTCTTAACTAATAGGCTAAGGGGCTTCCACACCACTTGCAAGTATATTGGGTGCAACTGGTTGCATTCTAGAGGAATAAAATATGGTGGAATAGGCTATTACTCTAGAAGTTTACCAGTTGCAAAAAAAATTAGTGGAATAAAATTCTACTTATTACTCTGGAAAAAACCGAATTTGTTCACAAATTATTCAAAAACTATTCCTTTACAATTTTGGAGAGGAATGAGTGGAATAATTTTTTTCCTCTACCTCTCCTATTCCACTCAATGTCTTTATTCCACTTTTATTCCACTAATATTTTTAGTGTACAACCAGTTACAACCAGATTCACCGAAGGTATGTTATATCGTATCGTTTATCACCACTCCATTTTTTTTCAATATGATGATTTAACCATCAATATATCGATTTATCACAAAATTAATATACTAGACAACCAAATATATGATGCTCATAACTTGGCTGAAGCAAAAAATTTGATGGTGAATTGTGTATACATTTAGAGAGAGACTAGATGGAATCCCTATAGGGATTCACTCTGGAAAGACAAATACACAGAATTAAGAACAAAATAGATTGATATCATAAGTATGTGTACCGAAATTCACACAACTAAAATTTGTGTACGAAATCTTTACGGGATCGTCGACTGTATTATTGTACGAATCACTTGTGAACACGAAAGTAAAGACAAAGAAAGAACGGAATAAAAACAATGAACGGAAGACAAAAAAACTATAGATGAAAACAGATTTTATTGCTAGAGCTCTCTGGGTTTGAGAGGTTAAGAGATTTCAAGATACATAATGAGTTATGACTAGCAAAGTATTTATGCTCTCAACTAAACCGTCCTAGGTCGTACGGCTTTTCATGGGCCACCTTCCATTTTCTCGCAGACAACTTCTTTGATAATTATTTTTTCTCCGATGTGAATCTAAAACTTTCATTTCTCCGATGATCCTTTGGAAACTTTGTGTGTACCGAAATTCACACAACCACAAAACTTGTATAACGAAACTTTTTATGGATCGTGGACTATCTTTTTGTATGAATCACTTGGAAATATGAAAGCGGAGGAAGTAGAGAGAACGGACATAATTTAAAGATAGAGAACATAATGGAGGAAAGGATGAACGGAAAACAAAAAATATAGATGAACACGAATTTTATTGCTAGAGCTCTCTAGGTCGAGAGGTTTTGAGATGTGAAAAGATACATTATGAGTTATGACTAGCAAAGTTTTTATACTCTCAACTAAACCGTCCTATGTCGTAGGGCTTGTCATGGGTCTCCTTCCATTTCTTCGTAAACTGCCTCTTTGATAACTTCGTTTTCTCCGATGTGAATAAGGAACTTCCATTTCTCCGATGTGAATCGGAGAACTTCCTTTTTTCCGTCGATTCGTCCACAAATCTTCATGAATCTTCTAGTATGACGGTTATTGATATTCTGGAAGGATTTAGTTCGAGTTTTGGCCCATGACAAAATATCAGACAATTTAGCTTGTCGAGAGTATAGTCGGACACGTATGTCGCATTTCGTGATAGTGTAAGTTAATGTTACTCCGTGGATCACATGTTCTCGTTGGAACTAAGTACTTGGCTTGATTGATCCATGGAATGGTATTGAACCTTGGTGTTTGGAGTTGTCATGCGAGTGGTTGGGTCGCGGAAAGGTCGTGTAATGCCCATGCGAAGGGACTTTAGGCGAGCCACGGGTGTCGTGAGTCACGAGACCTGTCGAAAGGATGATATGCGAGCCATCGGGAAGCTCGGGTCGCGGGAATCTTATCCGAAGACAAGCTGCGACCCGACCTTTTGCCTGTGGGTAGCGGAACATGCGAACGAGACGAGCAGCGAGCCACGCGACCAAGTAGGTTGCGAGAACTTATGCCGAGTGAAAAAGCAAGTCACCGAGAATCTCAGGTCGCGGGAGTTTTGTACGGCGACAAGTCGCGACCCGACCTCTCACTCGTAGGTCGCGGAACGTGCGATAGGGCCGAAGTGCAAGCCACACAACCAAGTAGGTCGCGGGAACTGATCCGGAGAAGAGATGTGAGTCGCAGATCGTACCCAGGTCGCGGGGTGTGCGTCGGAGCGCCGAAAATGCGAGCCGTAGGAGCGATGGCTCACGGGATGAAGACAAAGAGACTGTTATGCGAGCTGGCGAGTCTTGCGGGTCACGGGAAAAATTCTTCCGAGAGGTTTAGGCTAGCCAAACATGATTCGTAAGTCTTGGAAGGCTCCATGATCGACGATGTACTCGTGGATCCTAAACCGTTGATCACGACGGTTTTCGATGACTTAGTCATTTCTATACTATTAATCTTAGGGGATGGAATCTGACCCCCACAATTAGCCCCCAAACCCTGCATTGCTTGTTTAACTACAGAGAGTTTCAGTGTTGTATTCAGAGATTGATAGATGATAGTTAGTCGCATGTCATAAAATTTTGTTATGACTATAGTTCCGATGTTCGGATAACGACTGAACTGATGCCTTGCGAGATGCGATCGGCAGGATAAGTTGCGATGTTCGCAGTTTGTCATGTACGAAACTGGAGAGAGGTCTTGGTTCGTTTTTCAAGGTTAATAGTGAAGCTTTTCCTTCCAAAAAATTCTTTAAGTATGGATTCTTTCACCATCTCCTCATAACTTGCTTCCAAGGATTCTCAAAAAATTTCAGAGGCTTTCACGTAACTCTCTGTTCTATCTCCTGTTCTTCGTGTTTTTTGTTGATGTGACTTGGTAGATTTAGGATTTCAGGACCTTGTTCATGGTAGATACTTGATAGCATAGCTATGTTTGGATGAATCGATGAAAGTTTTGATGTTTTTATCGTTAGATCTTTGTGTGCTTAGAAGCTTTAGCAATAGTCGTTATAATGATATAATATTCAGAAATCACTATTCACCCTTCCTTATCTTCTTCCCCATCCTTTTCCACTAACTCATTCATCACCACTCATTCTTTCTCTCCATTGTTGTGAATAATTTTTTTTTCTTTCTCGCAAGTTTCCTCTTCCACACTTAGATAAATTTTGAAATTGAGATATGGAAGAAGAGGATGATGGTTGTACCTTGGAGAATGGATTGAGGGGAAGAGACAAGAGGTAATCATCGAGAATAGAGAACGGAGACGGATTTTGAAGGCTTCGGGTCGCGGTTTCTTCTTCGGAGCTTCGGTGAATCCTTGTGCGAGCCATGATCTCCCGAAGGGTCTTCTTGCGAGCCGAGGTTTTTTCTTGGGCCGCGGATATTCCAGCCTTGTCCGAAATGCGAGCTCCGAAGC
>OVAP01003770.1:0-15921 GCA_900406295.1 Aurinia saxatilis
GTTTAATCAAGCCTTGTTGTGTAAACAGGCGTGGCGTTTGCTCGACAACCCGAATTCCTTGATGTCTAGGCTCCTTAAAAGTCGCTACTTCCCCAATTGTGATTTCCTAGCTTGCAATATTGGCACCGGGCCTTCTTATGCTTGGAGGAGTATAATGTTTGGACGAGATCTCTTAAAGAGGGGGCTGGTAAAAGCTATTGGTGATGGTCGTGAAATCTTGGTCTTCTCCGAATGTTGGATTTTTGATTTAGCTCCACGAATTCCGTTACCAAGGCAAATGACTTTTGACATTGATCTCACTGTTGCTGACTCGATAATTCCTGACACAGATGTCTGGGATGAAAACCTTCTCCATGAACTTTTTTATGATAATGATATAGCCATAATTAAGAGAATTAGACCTTCCCGTCTGTCTCGAGATGGGTTTATTTGGGGTTACACCCCTTTGGGATCATATTCTGTAAAGAGTAGTTATAAATTGCTCACGGCTTCAGCAACTGCGGGGGACAACCAATTATCTCCCTTAGAAAAGGCTTTGTGGAGAAAAATTTGGAAGATTAAGGCAGCCCCCAAAGTCAAGCACTTTCTATGGAGATGTCTAGCTTGGGCGTTAGCCGTCGGGGATCGACTTACGTCCAAAGGCGTAAATATGGACCCTAGGTGTACTGCATGTGGTGGTGCTAATGAAACTATTTGCCATATGTTGTTTCATTGCCCTACGGCAGCGGAAGCTTGGGAGTTATCTGGATTGCAAGTTCCACCAAATGGCTTTTCCGTAAATTCAGTGTTCCTTAATTTTCATTTCTTGATGAATCAAGATACTGCCATCGCAGACGTATCGTCTCCATGGTTATTGTGGCAGATTTAGAAAGCGCGAAATGGATTGGTGTTTGAGCAACAATCAGTGACAGCGAACTTCATTATTCAACAGGCGAGAAATGAAGTTAGGGAATGGAATACATCTAACATATCAGAGCACAGGCATGCGTCTGCTGCTGCTCCAGAGTCTTGGAAAAGCCAGTTGCTCCCAGGTTAAATGTAATATAGCAAGTTCTTGGGTTCATCCTAACCGGCTCAGTGGGACGGGTTGGATTTTTCGAAACCATAGTGGTACGCCGTTGTTTCATGGTCGCAATGCTTTTGCGAACACTTCATCAAAATTAGCAGAGATTGAAGGCTTCCTTAGGGTAATTCATTGCATGATTTGACCTACACCTACAAAATATTATACTTGAGATATCTAGTGATCAACTCTTGGATGCCCTTAAGCATCCATCACATTTTCCTTCATTGCGAGCACTGTTGAATAAGGTGTTTGCAGCCTTACGTTCGAGTCCAAGAACGACTTTTGGCATTATGGCAATATCAGCAAATCAGCCAGCTACGAGCATCGCTCTTAGCGTTACAAGGGACCATCGTTACTAATCCTATATTTCTTGTAATGGTCCGAGTTGGCTTCGGCAGTGCTTAGAGTTAGAGTGTACAAATTAGGTTCCAGTCTTTTGTTGTGTTACCTACCTACCGATTTGGTAATTTTGGGGTTGTAAGGCAGATGACCAACAAATTATTTTTGAATAAAATCAGATTGAGACAGAAAAAAAAAACAAACAAACAATGCACATGAATGAAGCTTCCATGGTACAGATACAGATGCATGATCCACACGGTTAGTGAGCTTCAAAATCTGAAATAAAGAGAAATTAACATGAAAGACTAAATATGAAGAGAGGAAATTAAGGGATTTGAAGTAATTACTAATTAGACACTTAGATTTCTTCCTAGAGGTGTACCCTTGTTTTATAAATCTGAAGGAAAAAGTCGTGCCATTATCTTGTTTCTTCTTGTGATCTCTCAATTTTCCATCGGATAAACTTTTCTTCAACATTCTTTTCTTCGATTTAGCATAAAAGTAAGATCCTAAATCATGAGTGGGACTTTCGTTAGAAACACAAAAAGAGGACAAAAAGTTTTTTTATGAAACTGAATTTTTTTACCGTATTGTTAATATTGTTTCTTGACCATTCCATTGATTCTTCCACGGTCGCACATCTCGACAACTTATTTCTACTTCCGATTACTCCCACACTAGTGAGGAAAAGGGGAAGAAGAAAGAGTTGATTGGGAGTTATGTAGGAGATGAAAAGGGTTAAATCGTTACATCATTTATGTTTGATAGTGGTTCGAGAAAACTAAGGGATCATTAACCGCTCCAGAAAATATATTGTTTTTTCATCATAAATATATACGTTTCATCATAGAAACCTTTTCATCTCTTAATGAAGTCTCGGCCGCTAGGGCGACCTGGGAGAGGATTCACTAGATCGGTGAATCTCACCATGGATTCGATTGTTGTTGATCTGTTTCGGAGATCTCATCGAATTTCTATTCGGTTTCGAGAATCTGGTTCGCGAATCTCACCATGGATTCGATTCATTCTTTTTCGGTGTTATCCATTCAATCACAAATCTCTATATATCGCGCTCATTGCGACGAAAGCCGTTCACCTCAAATTTCATTCCTCTGCTTCTTTCTTCTCTGATCGGCGTGTCTCTTTGCCGGCGATTGGTATAAATCGAGGGCGTTTGCTTACAGGGTTTACTCTGAGTGATTGGCAATTATTGACCAGTCCATTACCGTGTGAGGTTCTGCTCTTGGGACTTATCGATTTTGTTTCGCTTTGGGAAGGTTTCGCTGTGTTCTGTTCGTCGTCGTGCTGTCCAGGGCGTCGCTCTTTCGTTATAGTGGGTGGACGTCTCCAGGGTTCGTGTCCTCTCTTCTCTTACTGAAGCGGTCTGGGTTACGTGGTGGTGGTACCAGAGACTCTCTTGTTGCCTATAATGAATCGAAGGTACCCCTATGAGGAGAAAGGAAAAGGTGTTGTCCTACCTCTAGCGCAGACACGAGCAGCAATTCCCCTTCCTGATGCTCCATCCGCGGAGCTCTTTGATGCTCACCATCTCACGTTAATGGGGTGAGCTCTCAATGTCGAGATTCAGAAGCCTTTGTCAGGCCTCATTGGATTTATGGTGAATCACTGGGGATTGGAAGGAAAGGTGGAAAGCAGACTCATTGGAACAGATCGATTCCAGCTGACTTTTGAGGATGAAGATACTCTGAGCATGGTTTTGGAGCGTGCACCATTTCACTATAGGAAATGGATGTTTGTGTTGCAACGGTGGGAGTCTGTAATATCGGATATCTTTCCCTCGATGATCCCTTTTTGGGTGCATGTCCCAGGGTTCCCGCAACATGCTGCAACTGAGTCTAATCTACAGGCTTTGGGTGCTGCGCTTGGTGTTGTTGGGGAGACTCGGCCTTTGGAATGTAGGATGAGTATTAACATCAATGCCCTTGAACCATTGATAATGAGTGTCCCTGTGACCTTCCCAACTGGCGAGTCTATCACTCTTCAGGTTGTCTATGAGCGGTTGGAGAAACACTGTTACAGGTGTTTTGCTCTTACCCATGAGTTGAAGCACTGTCCTTTGGCTAGTTCAGAGGATCCAGAGGTTGTGCCTCCTTTGATGGCGGCACAAGGTTCAGGGCACCGCACTACACGTTACAGTACTGACAGGGCCTCTCGTTGGGGGGAAGTCAAGTCAGGAGAGTCTGAGTTTCGTGGAAATTTCAAGTTCAAAGCACACGCAAGGGAGGATGGACGTTCTTCGTTCAAGCACTTTGATCGAGAACGACATTCTCGATATGACTATCACAGGTCGAATGGTAATCACAGGGACTACAAAAGATATGAATACCCCAGAGATACAGGTGGTTCCTCACTTTCCAGGGAGGTGTATCGTTCTTCTACGAATGCTGTTCCTGCTGCTAATAACGACATGACTGGATTTCGTGCAAGGCCAGAGGGTTCTCGTTAGGGGGCAGAGGGTACTGGACAGGCTGTGAATTCGCAGTTGTCGACCTCTCATGGGACTAATGTTCAGCGTCATAATGGGGCTGTTCAAGGGGGGTCTCCTCTAGAGACTCCGGTTCGGCATCGAAAGCCAATTTTGGAACGACTTGGGGAAGCTGGTGTGATTGGTTTCAATAACCGTCGAAACAGCCTAGTGGCGATGGCTGCATTATCTGACTCTGATAATGTATTACTTGAGAATGATGTTTCTTTAGAGGCCACGTGGTTGGATCCTTAAATTCATAATATTGAAAGGAAAACCATTCAACAACGTCTAGGGCCACAAACAACTATTGGAGGAGATATTAAGGCTCCAAAACGGAGAACTGTCCGGCGAGTAAGTCCTATTAGGCGAGTTCCTAAGGCTTCTTGGTGGAAGGGTGGTGATTCACCTAAAGTTGTAGTGCCAATTCCAAAGATTAAGCTAAAGAATAAGCGTGCAAGAGCTTTGGTTTTTGAAGACGAACCTGCGGCGCCAAATATGCAGGCGATGGAAAAGGCAGGACCGGAAATTGCAGGGACGTTGAAACCTGTTTCGAGAAAAAAAAATCACAGGAAAAAGCGGTGGCTTCCAATGTGAAGCTGCTGACTAAAAAATGAGCATTTTGAGTTGGAACTGTCAAGGAGATGGTAGCCCCGAAACAGTTCCTCGTCTACGGAAGATGCGCAAAGACCATTTTCCGGATTTTCTTTTTCTTATGGAGACAAAACAAAAGAATAATTTTATGCTACGTTTAAAGCATAGTTTAGGTTATGATGAGATTTTTACTGTAGAGCCAATCGGTCGCAGTGGTGGCTTGGCTGTGTTGTGGAAGAACTCATTTGTTGTTGATGTTATTTCTTTTAATAATAGAGTCATTGACCTTTGTGTCGAACAAGGCTCATTTACTTATTATCTCTCTTGTGTCTATGGTGATCCCATTATTGCTTTGCGTAATGCTATGTGGAACAACTTGTCTCGAATCGGGTTAACCAGGGATGATCCTTGGTTACTTGTGGGCGATTTTAATGAACTGCTAAATGCTGATGAGAAATTGGGTGGCCCAGTGCGTGAGGAGCCAACTTTTTGGAATTTTCGGGACATGGTTTCAAATTGTAAAATCCGTGAGTTACCAAGTGCAGGCAATAGTTTCTCATGGACTGGTTGGCGCGAAAGCCACTATGTCCATTGTAAACTAGACCGTAGCTTTGGTAATGATGCCCGGTTTAATTTCTTCCCGCGGTCAAAGATGACGTACTTAGATTTATGGGGGTCTGACCACAGACCTATTATAATCAAATTTGTTTATGATCCATTGGAACATAGTAAAGGAAAATTCATTTTTGACAAACGTTGGTTGAACCAAGAGGGCGTAGAAGATGTCGTCAGAAAAGGGTGGCTGGATTTCACTTCCGATATGGACGTATGCCTGGCTGATCGTATTATTAGCTGCCGGCGACAACTTTCTGTATGGAAACGAACCACTAATCAAAATTCCGCTGACCGATTGGTAGCCTTGCACGTCGCCTTAGAGTCTGAGGTCAGAAAATTAGTGCATGATCCTCACCTTCTGAGGCAATTAAAGGCTGAAGTCGCACACGCTTGTCGGGAGGAAGAACGTTTTTGGAAACAAAAATCCCGACAGGCATGGTTGAAAGGAGGAGATCGAAACACAAGCTATTTTCACAATAGTGTTAGGGGTCGCCGTGCCCGTAACCGTATCCTCATGTTGGTTGATGTACACAATCGGGAATGTTATGCAGAAGGTTCGAAGGGCCAGGTGGCGGTTGATTACTTCCGTGATATTTTCACTTCGTTTAACCCAATGGGTATGGAGGAGTTATTTGCGGGGCTGACTCCAAGAGTTTCCCCTGAGATGAATGTTGAGCTGATTAAGGACATCACCTTAGAGGAAATAAAGTTGGCTGCATTTGCAATTAAAGGTAGTAGTGCACCTGGTGCTGATGGTTTCATGGGGGTGTTTTACAAAAAGTTCTGGAGTATTGTTGGTCCTGCTGTGGTTCGTGAAATTTTAGACTTTTTTCAGTCTAGCGTTTTGCCAGCAGATTGGAATCATACCAACATTTGTTTGTTACCTAAAACAGTGGCTCCGAAGCATATGAAAGATCTCCGACCGATTAGTTTATGCTCTGAGCATTACAAAATCATATAAAAAATAATGTGTGATCGAATCAAAGTAGTCCTTCCTCAAATTATTTCAGATACACAAGGTGCCTTCGTGGCTGGCCGGCTGATTACAGATAATATACTGATCGCCCATGAAGTGACTCATGCCCTACGAACTAATGCTTTTGTGAATTCAGACTACATGGCGATTAAAACAGATATGTCTAAGGCCTACGATCGTGTGGAGTGGAGTTTTCTAGAAAAACTAATGACAAGGTTAGGTTTCCATGAAGTATGGGTGACCTGGATTATGGCCTGCATCACATCGGTATCCTATTCCGTCCTGCTAAATGGCCAATCACACGGTTATATAAAACTAGAGAGGGGTTTACGACAGGGTGATCCGCTTTCTCCTTTTTTGTTTGTACTGGGGGTAGAGGCTTTAACCAACATTCTCAATCAATCAGAACAATCCGGGCGGTTCAACGGAATTTCCTTGGTAAAAAACGGACCGACAGTGCATCATTTTCTTTTTACAGATGATAGCCTATTGTTGTGTAGAGCAACGGTGGAGGAGGGTAGTGAACTCATAAGATGTCTAAACCTGTATGGGGCAGCATCAGGACAAGTTATCAATCCAGCTAAATCATTGATTATCTTTGGTAAAGGTATTGCTCGACGTAGGAAATTGCCTTTACAGACGGTTCTTGGCATTGCCAACGAAGGAGGGGGCGGTACTTACTTGGGCTTACCTGAATGTTTTAGTGGATCCAAAAGCAAATTATTGCAGTTTATCCATGAGAGACTCAAGTCCCGGTTAAATGGCTGGTTTGGCAGAGCATTGTCTCAAGGAGGGAAAGAGATTCTCTTGAAGTCGATAGCACTGGCATTGCCAGTATATGCCATGTCGTGTTTTCGTCTATCAAAGGACCTATGTCAGAAGTTGACTAGGGCAATGACGGAATATTGGTGGAGTACCAGTGATAACAGAAGGAAAATTCCATGGGTGGCCTGGAAGAAGTTATGCCAAACAAAGGAAGAAGGAGGTTTGGGTTTCCATGATATTTCATCGTTCAATCAGGCTCTCTTGTGCAAACAAGCATGGAGGGTACTCGATAATCCTTCGTCTTTGTTGTCTAGAATGTTAAAAAGTAGATACTTCCCAAATGGTGAGTTCCTTGATTGTAGTATTGGTCTTTCTCCGTCTTATGCGTGGAGGAGTTTATTACATGGATGTGAGCTCTTGCGGAAAGGCTTGGTTCGCTCCATTAGTGATGGAACTACGACATTAGTTTTCTCAGACAAATGGATTTTTGGTCATGTCCCTCGCTACCCAATGCCGAGACAAATGGCTTATGATATGAATTTGCGAGTGTCGAATTTATTGCTTCCGGGGACGAGAATTTGGAATGAAGATTTGTTGACTGAGCTGTTCTACGATGTTAAGGTAGCACTGCATCTCCAGGATGGATATTATTGGGGTTATTCTACCTCGGGATATTACTCCGTTAAAATCGGTTACGCTTTACTAATGAGCGCCAAATCACTAACCGTAGACCCCCTTCCGCATTTGGAAAAAGCGCTATGGAGTAAGATATGGAAGATTAACGCCGCACCCAAAGTAAAACACTTTTTATGGAGGTGTTTGTCGGGTGCTTTGGCGGTAAGAGCTCGGTTGACTGCTCGAGGAATGGATATTGATCCAATTTGTCCGGCCTGTGGGGTAACTGATGAGTCCATAGCTCATGTGTTATTTCATTGCCCCCTGGCAATGGAGGTATGGGAAGTGTCCGGTCTACAAGTGCCGCCACATGGTTTTTCGCCAAATTCAATGTTCCTAAATATGCATTTCCTCGTGAACCAACCTTTCGTTGAGGGCTTAAATTTATCATTCTCGTGGTTGCTTTGGCAGATTTGGAAAGCTAGGACTGCTTTGGTTTTTGAACACACCTTATCTACGGCTGCGTCCATCATCCAGCGGGCGAAAGATGAGATGCAAGAATGGTTGATAGCCAATGCTCAAGTTCCGACCGATGTGCCTTCTGTTTGTGTCCATGGTTGGCTTAGACCAGGCGCCCACTATGTTAAGTGTTTGTAGCCTCTTCGTGGGTACACTCAACACGGTTGTGTGGAGTTGGGTGGATTGTTCGAGATAATTCTGGATGTCCGACGTTTCATGGACGCACTACCTTTACCAGTACAACTAATGGATTGGATGCAGCACTAGAAGGCTTATTATGGGCGGTGACAAGCTTGAAGGAATTACATTTTCAAAATGTGATATTTGAGGTCTCTGATAATAACCTTATGGATGCGTTGAGTCACCCATCACAATTTCCATCAGCCAGAACATTGCTTAATGAAGTTGCTACAAGTTTAAGGTCAATTCCTGGTTCATCAATTAATAATGTTGACATCTCAGCAAACAAGGTTGCCATGAACATTGCTACGAGTGTTACAAGGGAACACAAATACCAGTCATATATCGCTCGAAATGGTCCGAATTGGTTAGGATATCTTATAGAGATTAAAAGCGCAAGTTATAGTAGTTTCCTTTTCTTTGTTACCTGTCTACTGATATGGTGACTGCAGTACCTCCGTATGGCTCAAGCCAACAATTTTGTACTGAATAATATCATACTTGAGACAAAAAATATATATATATATACGTGGTAAGAAAAAATCTAGAAAAATCTTGGTAAAGCCACCTGTTAAATTTGTTGAGGTGTTATCATGAGACTGAAGTTAGGAGTCTTTCTAACTTCTGATTTATACATATAAGAATATATAAATGTCCTTGCAAAGTGAAAATAAAATATAGGGAAATTATTTGTGTAGTGGGATTGTAAAGCTATTTTGTTAGCAAAGGGATATTGATTTTGTTTATGTCTTTCATGGTGACGCAACAAAAATCTTAGGAAAAACAAGTGCTGATAAAACATTGGAATCCTCCAAAAAAGACAATTTCTCTCTTTGATTTGGTTAGGGTTGTGTATGATGTATATATAGCTTGTAACAAGACCGTGAACAAACACAGAAATTTCCTAAAGTGTTTTTTGTTTTGTTCATGGTATCAGAGCCAATTTGAATCAATGGCTGATTTAAAGAACGAGGGACATGAAGGGAAGATGAAGACAGTGGCACCACAATACCAGTTGGCAGCCAATGAAAATCTGAGAGGAATCATTGCACATGTGCAATTTACCGGGGAGAATTACGATTAGTGGGCAAAAGCCATAAGAAGAGTGCTCAAGGTGAAGAAAAAGTATGGATATGTCGATGGCTCAATTATGGAGCCAGAACTGAATGCACACGAGCATGAAGATTGGGTGGCGGTAAGCTCTATGGTGTCGTGGATTTTGAACACAATCAAGCCAAAGGTGAATAAAACTCTCGGGAACAAAGAAGATGAACCAAAGTTATGGGATGAGATCAAGGGGAGGTTCTCGGAAGGAAACAGACCTCGTATACAAGAAATCAAGGCTGAGTTAGCTAGTTGTCGACAAGAAGGCATGACGGTGATTGAGTATTTCGGGAAGCTCCGAGTGTTGTGGTAAGACTTGTCTAACTGCGACCAGATGCCAACTTGCAAGTGCGGTGGATGTACTAGTAATNGCGACCAGATGCCAACTTGCAAGTGCGGTGGATGTACTTGTAATCTTCGCAAGGAGTTGGAGAAAGAAGGAGGAAGATAAGATTCATCAGTTCTTGTTAGGACTTGATGATGAAATTTATGGCGGAGTGAGAACTTCTATCGTGACGACTGAGCCGCTGCCTAACTTGAATCAAGTTTACTCCAAGGTAAAGTATGTGGAGAGAATCAGGATGATACTTAGGGGACGTGAAGCATAGCCAAAAGCTGCTTTTGCGACACATAACTTCGGCTACAAGGGACCAGAAGACAAGAACAAGCTTGTTTGCATTCACTGCATATAGACTGGACATCTAGCTGAAGCATGCTTTCAATTGATAGGAGTTCCTGAATGGTATGCGGAGAAATATGTAGAGAAGACTGGAGAGAAGAATAAACAAGGAGGAAGAGGAGGATTTCGAGGAGGAAGAGGCCGCGGAGGAAGTGCAGGAGCCCACGCGGTGACCACTCATGAAACTGTTGAATGAAGTGAGGAAGCAGAGAGAAACAGATACACTGGTCTGACCACCGAGCAGTGGACAAAGCTCGTACAACTTCTGGAGACACAAAAGCAAGGAAGTGGCAGTCGGAAACAAGGGACTAAATCTCGACTAATTGGTAAGAATGACTGTCTAGATTGGGCTTTGGATTTAGGTTCTAGCAATCACATGACAGGTTCTATCGAGTCTCTTAGAAAATTGAAGTATACNGTATACTCTGCCTTGTTCTATTGGTTTATCAAATAGGAAGAAAACGGTCTCCAAAGAGAAAGGGATAGTAGTGTTTGATAATGATTTTAGTCTTAAGAATGTACGTTTAGTCCCGGATCTTCGTTGCAATTTGATCTCGGTTTCACAGCTGATAGCGGACCTAAGTTGTGTGATACATATTGCTAACAAGGGATGTGTTATTCATGACCGTTTAACGAGGACAATGACTGGTGCGGGTTAGCTGCGGGATGGACTGTATTTCTTCCATCAAATGACGGATTTTAAGGCTTTCAAGACGAAAAGGATGAAGCCGAAGAGTTGTGGCATCAGAGGCTAGGAGATCCCTCTAATACTATATTTGATTTGCTTCCTTCTGTTGGTAGTAGGAATAAGGATTTTTCGACTTGTGATATCTGTTTAAGAGCAAAACAATGTCGAGAAAGTTTTCATACTAGTGATAATAAAAGCAAAGAGGTTTTTGATATGATCCATTGTGATTAATGGGGGCCTTACCGAGAACCTATTCTCTGCAACTCGTACTATTTTTTAACAATCGTTGATGACTACTCTCGAGGTGTTTGGGCATATCTTCTTCATGATAAAGCTCAAGTTCGACAGACTTTAAGAGATTCTATGTCTATGGTTGATAGACAACATGAAAAGAGAATTAAGACAGTAAGAAGTGACACTGGTACAGTGTTTGTGTCGATGAGCTCTGAATTTAAAGCGCTAGGGATTGTGCATCAAACTTAGTGTGTGGGAACCCCACAACAGAATGGACGGGTGGAGAGAAAACATCGACACATACTCAATGTCGCGAGAGCTCTGCTGTCTCAAGCTTCTTTACCAGTAAAGTTTTAGGGGGGGGGGAGAATTTTAGCAGCAGTTTACTTGATAAATCGTACTCCATCCACAGTTTTGCAAGGTAAGACACCATATGAGATTCTACATGGGTATGTATTAGGATATGAACATCTTCGTGTGTTTGGTTGCTTGGCCTTTGCACACAACCAAAACACGGAGGAGATAAATTTGGATCAAGGAGCCGCAGGTGCATATTTCTTGGGTATCCTTTTGGAAAGAAAGGATGGACATTGTTCGATCTTGAGTTAGAGGAATTGTTTGTCTCCAGAGATGTGATTTTTGTTGAAGATGCATTCCCGTCAAGTGCAGAGACATCTGACGAGTTGATGAATGCAAGAGTGGATGAATTGGATTTTTTTGTTTTCTGAATATGGAGATAGAGAATGTTGCTGGAGCAAGTTCAGAACCGGCGGTCAGAAATACTGACCCTGTGACATCAACAAGAGTTGAACTATCCCCGGATACAGAGCAGCACACAGGAACAGAGCAGACCACGGGAACATCTGAAGCTGAGTTGACTTCCAATGCAAACTCATCGCAAGAACATACTCAGTCCACGATTAGGGACAGGGGGTCCCTCGAATGTTGATACTGCACCACAACCAGAAATTCAGTTAGGTCATGGTTATAGAGAGATGAAACAATTTGTAAAACTAAGAGTATCAACTCAATACGGTCAGAGTCGATGGTGTTGAGAAGATGACATCTGATGAAGATAGCAAATGCTTATATCCTCTGTCTCACTACATTGATCCATAAAAAAATTGCAACTAATTATCATTGTTTCCTTGCTGCCATGATAGAAGGAAGAGAACCTGTTTCCTTTGCAGAAGTTGTTGCTATTAAAGTGTGGTGCGACACTATGGGAGGGGAAGTTGGAGCCATGGAACAAAACCACACATGGGATATGACAGCTACCTCCGGGAAAGAAAGCTATCGGATCCAAGTGGGTTTATAGTATCAAGTATCATGCTGATGGACCCATTGAAAGGTATAAAGCATGATTAGTTGCATTGAGAAATAAGCAGATTGAAGGCATAAATTATTTAGAAACTTTTCCACATGTCGCGAAGATGACAACTATCAAGATGTTTTTGAAACAAGCATCTCAAAAGAAGTGGGAACTCCATCAGGTGGATGTGCATAATGATTTCCTCCATGGTGAAGTTTATATGAAACCTCCATCAGGATTTTATACAGACGATAAGAAACTTGTGTGTCGCTTACGCAAGTCTATATATGGGTTGAAACAAGCACCTAGATGTTGGTTTGCTAAGTTGAGTAAAGCTTTGTTGGAGTATGGATTTACTCAATCATATGGTGATTGTTCTTTGTTCACGATGGACAATGATGAATGGGAGATGTATGTGCTCGTTTATGTAGATGATTTGGTAATTGGGGGTAATGATTTGGCGGCCATAGAGAAGTTAAAAAAGTATTTGGGTAAATGTTTTTACATGAAAGATCTTGGTAATTTGAGATACTTTTTGGGTTTAGAATTGCTCGAAGAAAAGATGGTCTGATGCAGACTGGGCTGGTTGTCCGGTGACTCGAAGGTCGACTGGTAGCCGGTTTATTACTATTGGTGGCTCACCGGTCTCATGGAAAGCGAAGAAACAAGCTGTGGTGGCTCATTCATCTACTGAGGCTGAATATCGTAGCATGGCGTTGAAGGTTTGTGAAATAAAATGGTTGCAAAGTCTTCTCAAGTATATGGGTGTGACATATGACGAGCCTATGAAACTTCATTGTGATAATCAAGCAGCTATCTATATGATTCACAAAAGTTTACCCTTTGTATTTAATCGCAAGAGCACAGCTAAAACGATGTAGTACTTAGGGATTGAATCCATAAGGACCAATAAATTGCAAACTAATTAAATAAATTCCAAATTAATTCTAGGACAGGGGTTTTTAATGTAATAAACTACTGCAAGTGACTAGTGATTTTAATTGAAGGTTTTAGACAATTAAAGGCAATGTTAGGCCTTGGAACTTCAGGTAAAGACTCAAAACTGTAGCCAAACGCGTCGAGTGTCGATCGACACCAATAGTGGTGTCGTTTGACACCGCACGGTTAAAGTAGGTACCACTTAATTCTAGAACATGAACAATATGTAAAGCAAACCAACTCTCGTTGTGAATACTATCTTAATCTAATTGCTAGCAAACCAAATCTATTTGTGAATAAGGAATTAAACTAGCAATTATGTGGGCAGGAATTCACACACAACCAAAAAAGTGTCAAACGAATCTTTTTAACGGATCGTCGACTCTCTATTGTGAACCGCTCAGAAAGTAAAGAGAAAGACAAAAAACAAGGAAGGAAGTGGGGTCGCTTTATTGATAGAACTCTCAAAGATTACAAGTTTCTCAGAGAATTCAAGATGTCAAATAGATGATCTAAGACTTACGACCTTAGATCCTATATATACTCTAACTAAACCGCCTTGGGGCCCAAGCTCTTTCGTGGGCCACCTTCCATTTCCTGAAGATATGCTTCCATTCCTCCAACGAAGATCATGAACCAATGAATGGTTTTGTAAGGTGGAGCCCCAGTGGTAGTAGGTATTTTGTTCTGTATAGTGATGACTCTTCTTCCTCCGAATCATCTAGCCCCGATAGTAGTCTTGATAGGAGTAGCAATGGTAGTATAGGTAACCATAGCGCCAATATGGATGAGGCTAGTCATGGTGAGAACGTTGATATTGGTGATGATGGTACCGGAAGTAGCATCGCTAGTAGTAGTAGTAGCGAATATAGTTCAAGCGAAAGTAGCGGTGCTAACGATATCGGAGACGCTCATGGATGCTCACCGATAGTTATTGATGAGGAAGTAGTAGGTCTTGATGATGCTCCAATCATTGACATCAAGCAAGAGCTTGAAGATCTTCGAGCCTTCAGATGCTTTTGATGCCGCTAAGGCTTTAGTATTATAAGAACGTGCTTTCGTTAATAGAAAATCAAAACGGCCAAGGGTTAGGAGAATCAGACCGGATCCGCCAGGATCGAGTTTGTCGACTGAAGATTCGATAGCTAAGCTTAGGGAAATTTTCTTGATCCCCGAAGATATCGAGATAGTAATTTCGTCACCCTCCGGTCGTCTTGACAATGCTCCGGAAGGATACTTTTGCTTGCTCGAGAGTTTCTTCTATGAGGGATTCCTATGGTTGCCGATTCCGGAGATGTTCGTCAAATTCTTGAAGAGATATAAGTTGTGCTTTTCACAACTTACTCCGAACGGGATTCGTCATTTGGTGGGGATCCTTGTACGTGGAATCGAATGCGGTTTCGACATTTATGTAGGATTCCTCTCCGAGGTGCTAGAAGTTCCCCAACCCGATCGTGGTAAGAATGTGTATGCTATTGCCGGCAAACCTAGAAACAGAGTCATCCGAGGTCTTCCGGGACAAATTCACCATTGGGAAGAGAAATTCTACTATGTGAAGAGGGATCATCGTTCGATCGAGAGTGTTGGTGGAATAAGGTCTCGGTGGAGACGTATAGGTAGCTTTATTGATGGATGTTCTTATCTTGATTGTTTATCTTTGATAGTTTCCCTTAGATGTTTCCTAACCCTTTGTTGTTTTTTGTATGTGCATATCGTCCGCTCCTCCTTCGTGCTATCGAAGATTTTCCAGAAACGTTTGCGGCAGTGGTGGAGCATTCAACTCATTGGGTAAAGACTTTCACCTTGAAACGTGTCGAGAACGCTCGCTTTCGGAGAGACGGTTTTGATTCACCACAGCGGTCGGAAAATACCATGGAGGTCGTGAGATCAAGGATCACAGTGATGGAGAGGCTTCGGTAGGAGAGGAACGCTAGTAGCTCGGAGGTTCAGTCCTTCGCGCCCGCGGCTGTACATGAGGGTGCTGTCTTGCATTCATAGAAAGTTGTCGCGGATGTTGCTCCAGCATCATCTAAGGGAAAAGGCATGGCTAAGAATGCTTTAAAGTCGAGGAAAGTCAAGGCCATCGCGAAGCCGGTCAAGGACCAAGGGACTTCGAAGGCCGCTCCTTGCAAGAGATCGAGGAAGGATGCTGCTTCCTCGGATGTTGCGGAGGATTTGATGATGCCTAGTGCGACTGAGGGTGCAGTGACGACACTCTTTTCTCGCATGGTTCTGGACGGAGATGTCTTTCCTCCAATGGAGTCTTTTCGGCACTGTGAGAGATACTCGGCTGCTTCCCACGCTGGCTCGAACGTAAGTAACTTTGCTTTCATCCTTGATGTGTTCTTGATGCTTATGTCCTAATGTTGATTCTTGTTTTGCAGTTCATCGCTCAGATGAACCATGTGATGCTCGGTTATGAGGCTGATTTCGCGGAGCTGTCGAAGGAAAATGCTGGCTTAGGAGCGTCCAAGCGTCTCATGAGAAGGACATGTCTCTTCTGGTTAACAAGATTGCGGGACTCGAGACCAAGGCACAAGAGTGGGAGATTAAGGCCAAGGTTGAGGAGAAGTGTGCCCTTAAGAACAAGAAGAAGGCAAACTCAGAGGAGCTAATGTCATCAAAGCTTAGGGATGCTGTCGGCGAGTATTGTCTTCTTGCGGAGAAGGCTCGTGCCAAGGTGATTAGGCCAAGGAGGAGCTCTCCGAGAGGATGAGTCAGCATTGTCAGGTTCGTGTTTTGCTTGATCTTCCGAATACTTTGATACACAAAAGTTTACCCTTTGTATTAACCGCAAGAGCACAGCTA